>UPTC01000158.1:0-60753 GCA_900537255.1 Acanthocheilonema viteae | reverse complement strand
ATCTATCTATCTAATCTATCTATCTAATCTATCTATCTAATCTATCTAATCTATCTGATCTATCTATCTATCTATCTGATCTACCTATCTATCTATCTGATCTATCTATCTATCTATCTATCTGTCTATCTGATCTATCTATCTGTCTAATCTATCTATCTATCTATCTATCTTCCTACCCATCCGTTCCATCTGTCTAATCTAATATACTAATATATAATCTATAATCTAATTTAATCAATAAAAAAATCAAAACATCCATCTGTTTCTCTACTTACATACACACCTAATCTATCTGAACTATCCATTCATCCATATTCCTTCAACCTCCAATGCGACGAAAGCAAATCTGTCAGAGGGATAAGAGGAGAAGATCGATTTTTAGTAGGAAGTGTTGAAAGAGCAGAAATTGCAATACCCGTCCTGAATAATATGTGTATCTTAGGCCACTCCTCGGTATAATTGTCATTTCTCTTTCTCCTCTCCTTCCAGTGCATTCTTGTCACACATTTTCAATTCCAATTTTCGGAAGTAATCAAAACCAGCACTTTTTCAGTTAACACACTGTGTTATCTACGTAATATATTCAATGCTAAATAATTCTGCTTCTGTGCTTTATATAAAATGAATTACCAGTTACCTATTACTTAATTAAATGGTACACTCCGTTTGATCATCAAAACAATGTATGTATAATAAAAAAGATTTTATCACATACGAATTCTCAAATTTAAATGAATTTCCTAAGTTTAAGAGTCAGAAATCCACGATTTAATGGCTTACTTCTAAAAAATAATAAAAATCTCGAATCTATTTTTATTTCCTCATATTTTAGATGGTATTCTTATATATTTCTTTGTAGCATTGTTCCTTAGGGAATCTTAAAATCAAATAATTTTGTTACATTTCCAAGCATACTTTACTCACAGATATTCTGAGTTACTGATTAATATTTCTATGATTCAACATATATTTGATGGTACGTAGAAAGGCTCAGTTATTCCATTAGCGTCATCTATTGCTTTTTCCACCATTGGTTTTTGATTTCACCATATTTTACAATTTTGGAATCGAAACTCCATTTCTCATTAACTTTGGATGTTTTCATTGAATTAAAAACTTTGCACTCAAGTTTCAAAGATTGCAAAAGTCTTCAGGTTCATGTATGAGATTTATAAAGATGGTTCCTACTGCCTAACATTTCTTATTGCTCCCAATAGTGAAGCATGCTGGAAATCTTTATTCAAGTCCATGGCATTAAATGTCACCAGACGAATTCAAATCAAAATTGTCGATTGTTTGATGAACGAATGATTAACAGTTGATCGGAACGTCTTCCACGGTCGATGATACATACAGCTAATCTAACAGACATACTTCCTGATGATTTATTATAGATAATTCTACACTGTTCGTGTTGAAAAGAAATATGAAATTCGCGCTATTTGTTAAGCTCAAAGATTCGTACTGATTAAGAAAGAAAATCTGGTTATTGAGAGCATTTCGTTAGCTACACAAACTGCAAGACATATGCTAAGGTTGCTATAAAAGTTTATGTTGTTTTTTTAGCAAAGGAATATTTTAAATCATATGCTTCATTATAAATTGTTTCATAGCATTCATTCTTGTCTGCTGAAAAATTTAAGCATTTTTAGAGGTTAAATTAGTTTTAACCTTTTCAGCACATTCCACCACAAAAACATTTCAAGTTCAGCAGTTACAAAAACACTTCTCTAATATGCCCAAAAATCATTTTTATGCATTCTGGAACATTTTGATGTATTGCTGTCAGGTATTGTCACTTCTGTGACAAATAGTTTCAAATAACTGTAAATTAAACATTAAACTATAATATGCGTATATTTACATAAAAAGAGAAAGGAAAGCTAATGAAACTAACTTACTCCGAATGAAACATGGACTAAAACGATTTGTTTTCATGCAAAATTTGCAAATTGACAAACAGAACAAGACCGAAATTTGATTTTTTGGAAAAAAAATTTTAAATGTGTGTTAGTCAAAGATTCAAAAAGGAGTATGACAGTGCAGGAAAAAGAGGAAGGAAACAGAAGTTATTCAATTGTCATGTATAAGTATGAAGGAAAAAGTTTGATCTTTCTTTTTTCATTTATAATTTGGGCTCAACTGTTATAATTTCAATGAGATAATCTATATTATAACACTATGACTCTTCATTACTTTTGCAAAGCAAATTTAAATACTATGAACTTCGTTCGCACAATTATGAATTTTGTTATACTCAAATCTTATAAATATGGAACATCCATTGTCGTCCAATGAATGTTCTATATTTGGTGTGTGTTTACTTGCTTGCAATCATTTTCGACTGACTGGCTTTGGCTTAGTTTTATGCCATCTTCCTTCAAAAGTTATAATTTAACTCAAAAAATAAGTTAGCTTACACCTTTAGAAATGAATAAGTTAGCTTATTCATTTCTTAAGTTGTAAGCTAACTTATTTCAAATCAAGATTACTGACTAAAATTCTCGACAATTGTAGCCAAAACGATACGACTACTTCAGGATGAAAAATTTGCGATAAGATGATGTGAGGTTAATGAATTAAATTTATCATCAGATTTAAAATCAGGAATCGTAAAGTATGTTATCTTCAATCCGGAAGAATTTAGTCTTATTATGAACCCATAAAAAGGATTTAATTTAACCATATGCTTGACTGTATAAATGTTTGAGTTATTCTACAGAACGCCTTAATTTCTTATTTAAGCTGACATTTTAAAGTTTAGGTATCATTTCCAATGAGAAACGATCCGCAATGATGTGTGAAATAATTTACTGTAAAATTCAATTTGCTTGAGAAAGAAAATTTATATTTTGAATGCAAAAAAAAGAGAAACGGAAAAAATGAATTATCGATGCCATAGTCATTTCGTTTACAACTCCTCTAATTTCTTGCACTGCTAGACGATTAACGGTAGAAAAATCCTGACCGCTCTTGATCTTCTTTGGTTTAGTCAGTCCTTTCGTGATCAAATAACAGATTTGTATTTACATTACAACAAAGTTGGTTTGGATGGTAGCAAAATCATCGTTTTATTTTTTATTAATGACGATCTGTACGTGAATTTATTATTTACATATTTTAAATCTTAGATACGAATTTTCTACTCAATACTTACCAACATTGCATTGCATCCGTTTCACACATAAACTAACTTTGTTCTTTGAGAAAAATTTATTTTTCGGTTATTCAATTTTACTGGTATTTTAATCCGAAGTGCATGTGGTCAATAGGACACATTTGAAGTAGTTCAATAGTCACTCTTCCTTTTCCATCCATCCCTTCTTTCTCTTTTTCTGCAGTCAGTTAAGTTCAAATGAATAATTCAGACGACATCTTTATCCGATCCGTCCATTTCTCTTCTCCTACTCATTTTTTTTACAGTATTAACAACAACTCAGCTATGTTCATTAAATAAAAATGCTATATATACATGTACACATCTTATCTCCTTTAAAACTTTCAAAGTTTAATTTGCTTTTACTATACAAATTTCCCAGTTCATTTATCAGTTATTTGAGCTGACTACATAGATTTTAATTCTTCCAACTTCTCCCCATTTTTTTTTAAAAATTTCTGGGATTTCGATGCTTAAAAGTTTTCGCTGTTGGAGACTATATGTGAGTTTTACTTATATCTGAAGTTTTGTTGAAAATCACAAAAAATGGACATTATTCATAGATAATAAATAATGGTGGACGCTGCGAACACTGAAACAACGCCTGCTACTTCAACATTTCTTGGCCGAATTTTACAGGTACTTAGTTTGATAAAAAAAGAAGATAGGAAAAATATTACTTTTAGAAATTAATGGTGAAGTTACTGGAATGCTGCTAAAATTTTTGACTGTTTCATGATAATATATATCTTTCATCTTCGATAAAATTATCTCCACTCAGTTATCTCACTTTTTGTCTTTTTTATCAATCCATTAGACCAACCATTCAAAGATGTTTAGTGAAAATCAGGACGATAATTTGCTCCGAATCTTTTGATTTTATGTGAGCCATTATTATAATCTCGACAATATCAAATTGTATTGTTTAGTTATTCCTACTTCCACAATTTGATCTAATTCAATCCCACAGTCTGATTTAAATTAATGCTGCCGCAATTAAAAAATTAACTAGTCTATGGAATTGCTATTATTTATCACCAAACAGCGAAATCCTTCCTAATCGTCGTGTTCAATCGTTTTTCGTTTGTTCTATAAAAAACACAACAGCATTTTTGTCTTACCATTTTTAAACTAACTTTCTTCAAAGGATTCCTTTTCCAAAAAAAACTCGGACGCTGAACGTTAGCCTTATTAGATCAACTACGATGAATCGAAATTTAAGTTTGGGAGAAACTTGGATAGTGCAGTATTTTAAAACATGGAAATTGGATTTAAAATTATTGAGATTATTAAAAATCAGGTTACAGTATTGGTGGGAGTAATTAGAATACATATTGTCTTTATTTTTTAGATCCATCATCCTTTAGCATATATTATTTCCCAAAATACAAATTGATAACAGCCTGTTAAGATTGCTTTGGGCATATTCGTGACGACCTCTGATTTACCGCCCTATAGTTCAAATGAAATTGACATGACTGCAGTTGGCTACAATTGCACGTTCGATGATCCATGCAGGTGGTTTTCTGAAGGTGCTACAGCAGATCGCTGGAGAAGAGCTCAGGGTGAACCGGATCTATTTTTATGGCTTGCTTCTACGGGTACTATTCAGCGACCAGGTTTATTACTTTTTTACGAGTTTTACCATAAATTTGAGGGAATAGTGTTTTGCCAAGATGTAAAGAAACCAAACAATATCTACTTTCATATTATTTAAGGAGGACCATTTGCCCTGATTGAACTTCGTGGGCAACAAGCAGATCGTTTTTTAAGCGATAAAATACAATGTCAAGATGGCACTGTTTCACTGTCATTTACTTACTGGATAGTAGGTGCGATATTTTTCAATATTCAAATAAATTTAGTTAAAAGTATTCGTTTCTTTTTTCTTTTTCTAACACAATATAAGAACCTGCAAAAGGTAGAACAAATAACTTTTTTAGTCTGAATTCCAAATTTAGCTACAGGTGATGCAAACCTGAAGGTTTGCTTGGTCGATTCATTGGACAAAAAATTCAATTGTACAGCTATGCTGGGTGCACAACCTATGCCAAGAAAAGTTTTGCTTTCACTACCGCAAGTGCAGAAGCCATTTCGAGTAATGTCTGTAAAACTTAATTTATCTATAAACATTTTAATTTTTACTGAAATTCATTTGCAATCAATCTTTTCTTTCATTTATGTTGATTATTTGTTTGTATTATAGATCGCTGTTATACCGAATATAGCCATTGGAATGATCGCAATAGACGATATCGAATACAGTGGAGTACCATGTCAACGAGAAATTTCCACTATTACTCCCATCCCTTCCATAGAGAGCGAAAATTTCAATTTTTCTCAAGTAAGGATATACGGGATTTTTTTTATAAAATTTTATAAAATTTCAATTTTATAAAATTTCCGTAAAATTTATAGAATTTATGAAAATTTTAAAAACTTATCTTCGGTCTTCACCTGAAAATTGTTGAAATGAGCAAAATATACCGTTCCTCTTCAATTATTTTTGAAAGTCGTGCAAATATAAGAATCCTTTCTCTCGGAAATGTGATGAAACCTAAATTACTTTTGTACTTCTTACCTTTTTCTGTGTTCAATTTAGTCACACAGGAAATGTTAACATTCTCAACAAGTATGGAAGAGTGTTTCGAGAAGAAATTGTAGAATTCAAGATATGAAGTATAAGATATCAATTCTTCTTTTTCAATAGTCAATTCATGGCTTCAGTTTGATACTACGAGCTACATCTTAGTCGCAAATTAGTTTTTATTTTCTATGTTTCTTCCAATTTCAACATATTAATAATTTATAAATATCAATCCTTCCAACAGCCCTTCTTATAAAAACTATGCTGCAGTACAAAATATATTTGCAGCCTGCGATTAGCCATAAAGGCAACGGTTATTAGATGGCTTATAATTTCATATTTTGTAGGAATATTTCGTTATAAAATCTCGGATTGATGCTGACATGCATATCAAGATATAATTCTAATTAAAAAAGCTTTTTTTTAGATAATGTTTTGTATCTTTTTTAGATAATGTTTTGTATTTTTTTGAATAATTGAATATTTGTTTACTGTAGATGTAACGAGTAAGCAAAATAGCTCGCGAACTGTTCAATTTATAAGGAGCTGATTTGAGGAGCAATGAATCCATAAAAAGAAAATTCGAATCCTGTTTTTTCTTCTAATGATTAAAATACCAAATTCTCACTCTTTTGAAAATTCTAACCAAAAATATTTGTACTGATACATTAGTAACACTGATAGCAGTAACAGAAATACCAGCATCAATTTTGTGCAGTTATCAACATTGGAGGAAAATTTCTATATATGATAATAATAATTAATTCAATCTGAAGGTAGACAATTTCGAAAATTTGATATGATAGGCTGAAAAATAATTTCAGTTTATTTTTTCAGAATTCGTTTTGCTCATAGTTAGCACAAACTCTATATAGATTTTATAGCTATTCAATTAAAAATTCATGATGAAGTATGACTCAATATTCCTAAAAGTTAATCGGACATGAGATACTTCAACGGCCATTCTGTTTAGATAACCGTCGAAGGGATGACGTTCGGTGCAGAAGGTACAGGGGTCACTATAACTTCATCGACGGAACCTACGTAAGTGTACCGTCCTTCCTGCGACTTTAATGTGAATTAAAAAACTAGAAACACTTTTCTTTTCAATTTTGCATTTTGATTTAAGCCTGGCAATTGAACCAACAGAGCCACCATTTGATTTGCTAATTATTGGGAGCAAAACGATTCCATTCTTCGATCATCGCAGAGGACGCATTATTGGCAATAACACGATGCTGCTCTGCGATTTTACTAATAATTTCCTTTGCCTTTGGGGTCCTGAAAGTGGTCGATGGGGAATCATTCAAGAAGGTTTTTACATATTTTTAGAAAATTTCATAATCTTTTGCAAATGAAGTAATTACAACTTAAACTTTTCATTCAATTTCTTTATACGAACTCTACAACGTGGTGTGACATAATGGCTTAAAAAGATTAATTGCTATTAACAAAGTTAATCTCTTTCGGTCCATTAACTGGAATTATTGTTGACTATGACTACTGTGTTAAAAAAGGAAATCAATCCTCTTCTATATGATTTTCGCCAGACAAGAAGCATTGCGCCACCTGCTTTCGATTTTCATTTGTGAATCGTTTTCAATTTTTTTGAGCATCTTTAGAAACACAATTTTCTTCAAAATAGACTGGAGTGATAACGCAGTTTATTTTTGTTGATTCAAAGTTAATGCAGGTGCGTTACCTTCGTTGACCATACCAGATGGTTATCCAACTCCATCATATCCCGTAGCTATTGTTATTCAAGGAACAGCAATGTTGACAAGTGATCCGCTAAAATGCCAAACTGGTTCAGGAAAGGTAACCATACTTTTGTCAAAGAAATCTTTTACTATTAAAATACTACTTTAAAGGAATTCCTTACTGTATTAAGTATATGAACGAATAAATTTTATTGTGCCTTGGTTGTCGAAGTATTGCTTCATGTCTTTTAATGTACGCTATTGTGAATATATCATTATTGTTTCAAAAATTCCTCAAAAAATTCAAAATTATCGTAACTGACACTGCGATTGCTTCGTTTTAACTTTTTAAAATCATGAAAATTTATACTCAGTTGATGTTTCGACATTGGACGAGTGGTTCTCCAACTGTACAAGCTTGCGTGATTGGCTATGGTATTGGAAGCAAAAAGGTGGAATGCATAGGAGCAAGTCAGGATAATGAAGCCGCTGATGACAAATCTCTCTTGGTCTTCTATTTCAAACAACCAATTCTGGAACCATTTACGGTTTCTGTTGCATTTTGAAGCTCAAAAAATATTTTAAAGAATTTGAAAGGCACAATTAAGATTGAATTTGCAGCTTAATATTATTCCACAATGGGACAACACAGCACGGAATCAGTACTTAATTATCGATGAAATTGCTTATTTTGGAAACTGTAATACAAAAAAGCTCAATGAGGAAATCAATGAAGGATTTTTGACCGTGCAAAATAGCAACTGGTAACTGTTGTAATGCCCCGTTTTAACTAATGTGTAATTTCCATATTTTTTCGTACTTTCTAGGACCAGACCGAGAACTTATGGAAATTTTGTTTGGAGTACCGAAAAACATAACACTGGATCTCCACGAAAGAAACAGAATGAAAAAATTTCAAAAAACACATCCATTCCAAAAACAAATTACTCAGAATGGAAAACTTTACCACCTATCATAACTTCTGATCAATTATTGATAGATTCTACGCATTCGGATTACTGTAAACTGCTCAATTGTAATTTCGAAGGTCCGTGGATACTTTCACTCTAATCGGTGTATATTATCCAAATTTTGGCATGTCTAATTTTGATTGACAAATCCAATAGTTAAGATATTTCCTAAATAACTTTATGCAAATGTATGCCTAAAACTTTGTATAACAGACAAAATATAATGGCTTAGGTGTTATATTGTCACAGATTAAGCTCATAAAATAGTTTTTTAAAAAAAGCTTACTTAAATGGCTTGAACAAAGTTTCCAATATGGCAAACGAGAAAGGTATAATAATATAAACGATAACAAGATAGCTCAAAGTAAATATTAAATATATCTTAAACGGTTAAAAGAAATGTCCAAACTAAGAAGAATAAAAGATGCATGAAAAATTGGTATGCTTCTTTACTAGAACTGAGTAAATGGAGTTATAAATAAGTTTTGAAATCATATTTAATTATATATGATGTTACTAAATAAATCACTCAGTTCTAAGATAGATGTTAATTACAGAAAACGCATGTAATTATTTGAATCATGGACTTACAAAGGTTCCATGGATGTTGCGAAGTAGTGGCTACGAAACGACTATTTTAAAATCCATTGATTTACTCCCATGTTAGCTTTTTTGCTATAACTTGAAGAAATGGTTTTGCTAAATTGAGTTACAAGTCACAAGCAAGCATAGATTTCAAGAATCAGCGAAGATACATGTGCTGGATAAATCACTGTTAAGGATAATTTCTCAAATACACACATAAAAGCCAAACGATATTATTCTCTAAACAGGTTACCGTGATAATTGAAAGCTAATATTTCTTATGGAAAATACATTAATCAGGCGAGCTCTTTCAGCCTATGAACATTTACCAATGTTTCAAGGGGCTTAACTTTAAGCTTTAACAGATTTCAGTTTCACCAAATGATCAATACATCAGCACAAGGTTACCGCCCGATCAGTATGCCATATTAGAGTCACCACGATTCAAAGCTACATCAGAAATAAATATTATTCTATTCCAGTACTACAGGTAATACCAACATTTCGCTACTATGACCTTTAGTAATTGTTTGAAATTGAATAAATAATGAGGTTTATTTATAGGTCATCATTTTATGCAACTATTCGATTATGTCTGAACAGCTGTTCTGTCTATCTGTACAAAAATGCATCAGTTTTTACCCAATGTCCGTCATTAATTCCGGGAACACAGTTATCCAAAAAAACGCATGAATGGTATACTGCTAGAATTCGGCTTCCAGTAGGCACTACTCGTGTTAGTTTTTCATTTTTTTTTAAAAATTATTTTTAACCTGGTTAAGCAATACGCCTTTAAAAGAGTAATTTACTAAACATTTTTCGACTTTAGAAAATAAAAACTAACAAAATAGTACTATTTTACAGTTTTATTTGGTAGCACAAAATTCAAATAAATCGACTACTGATGCTGTGGTGGCCATAGACAATATTAAGCTGCCAACATGCAGCTCGGAAAAAGATGCAACAGTCGACATGAATAATACTTCCTAGCAGAAATCGCCAGACCCTTTCATTCTAACAGAGCTAGTCGATGATTTATAAACACTGAAATTTTTGTTATACTATTTGCATATATTTTTTGAAGAAAACCTGTTGATGTATTTGGAGAGGCAGGAAAAAAGGAAAAGATTTTATTGTTGTTTCATTTTTTTAATAGTAAAAGTTGAAAGAACACCTATCTCATATGCATTTTTATTCAGACTGTTTTTTTTAATACATATAACGCTTACTTGAAAGTTTTGCAACTTCAAAAGGCCAGTTTAATCTCGAAATCTTTACCAAATCAGTCAAGTTCAATAGTTCATAAAAAAGTTTTATTTTTTACAATTTCGAAGCAAAAAAATCTCAACTACAAAGATATTCAGCCTGTATCCTTTTAAAATCTTCATATTAAAAAAGATGACAAATAAAAAATATGATTCAACACAAAATAGACACAACAGATAATTATTTGAAACTATAACACTGATATTTTCGATATCTAAGTCAACACTGAAATCTTATTTTGAATGCTCCCGTAATCTTAACAAACTGACCCCCAGATCCCCGAGCCGTAAGAATCATCAGAGATGAAAATCATCATCTTCATTCAATTTTATGTAACGCATTTTGACGACGAAAATAACACGAAATTGGGGCAATAATATGGAAATAAGGTAATATTCTAAAGACTTCTAATTAACAAAATAAAAGCGATGAACATGACTGTGTTAAAGTTAAATAATGTAGCACTTCGATGTTTAAACGTTTACATATTACACTCACAGTACAACAATCGTACAGATCGTTAAAAGAGCTTTACAAAAAATGGATTAAAAATTACAAACCCAGTATTTTTCCGATCCTTCATATCAATGTTTCACGGAATTTTCTGAACAGTAAAAATGGAAAACTCTATCCTGTTTTCATACTGCTGTCACAGCATCATATTATTTAAAGGTAATACCCAATTAATAAGGTAATAAGTGATGAATGTAGTAACTTAGTGAATATCAGAGGCAAGACCAATTAATATTACAAAATCACGTGCAGTCATAAAGACTGACTCCTTAGTGATTGTCTGATCCGCGAAACAAACTTGTACTCTCATAAAGTATAGAGGAAATCGAAATATATGACCAAACATATCCTCAATCAGTAACATTTTCTTCCAGATTCTTTTTAAGATACTACTAGCGCGTGCTATAAAAACTAAATTTCCATTGAAAGAGGTAATCAGATACTTCATGATAACCGTATTGGAAGGATAATAAACACCCGGATCGCTTTAATGAAGTAAGGACAGGAAGGTTAGTAGTAGCTCTCATCTCTTGAGACTTTCGAAGGCTGCGAAGCATTCTAGTTCGAACGGGTTCGGGATCGACTTTCGAAAACGGGTGTGATGATGGGAATGCTAATTAGGTGAATTTAAGGTCATGATGAGTATGGTTGGACGAATTACATGCGGCGTGGTACGTCAGCGACAAAGTCCACTTTTCTCAACGCTCTATTTCCTGTTGCAGAATCGAGATTAAAATATTAAATTTCAGGCAACATCGGCACATTTGTTCGAAGTTTCAGCATGTCATCCTCAGAATTTAATTCAGATGGGACCAAACGGACAGTTGATCGGACTACGACATCGACGAACAGAGGGACATGCCTTCAGGATTCTCGGAATGAACCAACTTCTTCGGGTTCTGATACTTCCTGTCACCAGCCTTCGAATCATATCTGCGTTCTTCACACTGGTAGTACTTATTTTTGTTTTCATTCAGCTGCAGTACATATTATTTGACGTTATAAAGCACACACATTGAGTAGCGTGTTACTGATACGGAAATATTGTGAAAGCATAGGTGAAGCTACTACCTATGTGATGATCAGTGACCAACATAAACTGTAGTATCTATTGTCACGACTCGTATGCTGTGCAAATTTGTCGAAATTTTATTGGCATGACTAAAAATGTATCTTGTCTATTTTTGACTAAGAAGCTGTTATTTACATATTTTAACTAAGAAACTATTATTTAATTAAAATACGTCTTTTGGTAATAACTATTTTATGAATAATATTATATTGTCAGGAAATATGCACCAGAATAATAATGAAACTACTTCAACTAATTCTGCTCGTCCTACCGAAGAATTAATAGTTGATCCAATCCACATTCCTCCACTGGGAAATATGAACCAGAATAACGTACATTTTGAAGATGTAAGTTTAAAATAATGGATGTTGAAGTTGACTTTGTATTGTTGAAGAATGTTATCTGACGAAATATGTCAATAGTTTGAGAGTGCTCAAGGCTGTTCTAGGCATGTTGTGCTGTATTTTCCGTAACATGGAGTTTTTTTATCTCATAGTAGAAGCTAGTGACTTAGGCTCAGTATGTAAAAGTTATTGTAATCCAAGTCATTAAAAACAGTGAAGTGCAAGTGACAGTTGTGCTACTCAATAATTATACAAATTAGGATTTGTCGGAATCGTATGTCGAAGGTGCATCATTAGAAATTGAAAATGGTTATCCACTCGTTGCTGATCTAGAACAACTTCATTTGGAAAATGGCTGCATGTCGATTAATGATATTATTCAACCGCGATCTTTTAATTCGGTACTTTAGCTTTAGTTTTTGCTTAATTTCAGTAGAGCAGTTACTTCTTTGATGTTTTTTTTTTCAGTCATTAAATTGCTATTATCACATTTAATGCATAGGATTCAATGGATGACATTGCGGGTATGCAGCGAGACTCGCTGGATGATTCAAACACGAGAGCTTCGGAACTGCTTGAAAGAAAAGATGAAACGCTTGGGGTCGTTACAGCGGGAGAAGCTACCGGGTTATTTGATAAGCTTGTTTATGTGGTTAATGTCGTATGTGAAAACCACATTTTCACTGCATTAACTCAATGAAACTTCAGTTACATAATTCCTTTCACTGTCAGTTCATTTCTTTTTATTCTTGAAACATAAGAGACTTTTTATAATGAGAACTTTCAGGCCACTGCATGATGTAGCAACTATCGTTCACAAAGCATCATCTTTTCGTGTTTCAGTGAATAGACGTCTGGTTGATGCTCAAGGTAGTTAGTATTTTAAATAATAATTTACACATTCCATTAGTTACTCATCTTTGTTGTGAATGAATATTTCTTCTGTACAGCGTGAAGTGGAGTTCGTCTGTTGTGTCTCTAATGCTATCAGTGTTGTGAATTGAAAGGTACTGGGATATGATTTGCATAAATACGGAAGGTAATAGAAATTTCTGGTATACAAACAGCAGCTTATTCTTTGAATGTTGAAAATAAAAGCTATAACGACTGATTGTATCAAGTCTTTCAGTATTTAAAATATCATGGCAAGTTTAGTATTTGTACAAAGTAGATTTTTTATTCTTATTTTCCAAAGCATAATATGACTGATATAAAGGGTCGAGTGTAAGTTCATATCATTCACTTCGTAATGCTATCGCCGTAGGACGTACTATAAAGATATTAAAAGAGTTGCTATCGCAAATAAAAGCTCACTGATGTCAGATCTTGCCTTAGTTTTTTCTTTTTTTCTGGTATCTGAATAAGAAATCTTTGGATTATTTGAATGCATGAAATTGTAGTTTTAATCGAGAAGGAACATTATGTAATAGCTGAATACATGAGTTCTTTGATGCCATAAAAATTAGGCAATTATTTTGATCGAAGAGAAGCTGGTGAAGTACCATGTATGGGCTGGCAAGCATCAAAAAGCACGTTGAAGGAACGTTTTGCATTTTTGTATTGCAACGAAATTCTTGCTGATGTTTGGTTTGTTGTTGGCCGTGGCGAACTAACGCAGGCATGTTTTGGTTACATTTTATCATATGCTGTAGAAAATGATTGGCTTTTTTGTTTTGTAAATGAATGCGGAGCTCTGCATAATTATACATATATTGATTTTTTTTAGAGAATTCCTGCACATAAATTCATATTAATTAGTGGTTCAGCTGTTTTTGATGCGATGTTTAACGGTGGACTATCGAACTATGCAATAGGTATATCTTAGTTTTGTCAAACATTAAATCAAAAATCAACATGTACTTACTGTTAGTGCATTGAAAATAGACCGCTCTTTACAGCATCAGAAACAAGTAGTGCAGAAGGTAGCCAAGATATCGACTTGCCTGATGTCGAGCCTGGAGCTTTCTTGGCTTTGCTCAAATTTCTTTACACAGACGATGTTTCTTTTGGACCAGAAATTGTAATGACAACTCTCTATACAGGTATGCATTCCTTGAAATTTCATAAAATGTTTTTTGTGTTCATCATAAACAGCACTGACTACCGTGAAGAATGATGCATAGCAGACTACGCTACAATGCCTTTTTGGGCAAATTTGGGCAAATTTCTTCATCTTTGCAGGAAAGGTTTATGAAATAATATTTGTAAACGTCTATTCCATATTTTTTTCAACCATATTTCTTTATTCTGTATTTTTTTAGCCAAAAAATATGCGGTGCCCGCTATGGAGCTTGCTTGTGTTGATTTTTTGAAACGAAATCTTGGTGCTGACAATGCTTTTATGTTGCTAACTCAGGCGCGATTATTTGATGAACCGCAGTTAGCTAACCTTTGTTTAGATATAATTGATAGAAATACGATTGAAGCTTTGAATGCGGAAGGTAAATTTATTTTGTTTTATTAGTACATTCTTCTTTTTTAGTACAACTTGTATTGAGTGCAGACTTAATGTTTCAGGTTTCACGGAAATTGATTTGGATACACTTTGTGTAGTTTTAAAGCGAAACACTTTGCGAGTTCCTGAAGCGCCATTGTTTCTCGCAGTACTTCGATGGAGTGCAGAAGAGTGTCGCCGTCGGTCCTTGACTATCAATGCAGAGAATCAGCGAACAGTGCTTGGAAGAGCTTTACATATGATACGCTTTCCATTGATGACAATTGACGAATTTGCCCATCATGCTGGTAAATATATTCATCTTAAAGTCAAGAGAAACAAATGTTTAAAAATTTTTGTTAATTTAGCATGAAAAACTCTTCAAGAGAGAAAACTTTTCAGCTCAAACAGGTATACTAACCGATCGTGAATTGGTCAGCCTTTTTCTGTATTATACGGTGAATCCTAAACCACAGATTGAATTTGTGGATGTTCCACGTTGTTGCGTGTTTGGTAAGGAAGTAGTAGTTAGTCGTTTCCAACGTGTTGAAGGGCGCTGGGGATATAGCGGTACACCAGATCGTATTAAGTAAGTTCTATTTTTCCTTCTTTTTTCTTGGATGCATGTAAGTGGCAAGTTTGAATCTTTGACAAATGACAAATGGTAGCCTCCAAGACTACATTTTTTTATATAGTGTTCTGTTCTAGTATACATTTTTCAGAATTTGTGAAAACTTGGAAACATGCTTTCTTTGAGCCACTCAGAATTTGTCATTCACCTTACTTCATATAAGAGGATTTTGGCTATGAAAAAGTTCTGGGATGCATATGAATGAAGTTTAAAATAAATCACTCTTCCGTAGTTTTTTGTTTCTTATAAATGGGATGTACAGGATATATCTTTGTGATTTTTGTATTGTATTCTTTGAGAAGTTACTAGTTAAATCTTCATATAAAGGCTAAAAAATCGGAAAGATGCATCTGATTTATAAAATTCATTAGATAAACTTCATAATTAAAGGAAATCTTTAATATATGTTTACATGTAAAAAAATATTTGCCAGAATTTTAGATTTACTGTTGATAGAAGGATCTATGTTATTGGCTTCGGTTTGCATGGATCTATTCACGGTCCTAGTGAGTATCAAGTTACTATTCAGGTAGGTTTTTTTGCTTTTCAATGATTAACACTGTTTAGAATGATGTATTTCTTTTGATTATCATAATTGTACTCTTTCCACTATAATTTAAGATTCTTCATTGTGGCACGGGGAAAATTTTGGCAAGTAATGATACATCATTTTCCTGTGATGGATCATGCGGGACATTTCGAGTGTTATTCAAAGACCCCGTGGAAATCAACCCCTGTGTTACCTATATCGCTTCTGCACGTTTGAAAGTAAGATATTTAGAAAATTTCTGTCTTATAAAATATCAGTTTCACTTTTTACTAGATTCATTAATTTTTCTTCTACATGAGATTTTCCAGGGTCCCGATTCTTTTTATGGCACCAAAGGTTTGCGGCGTATTGTTCATCAATCTCCCTCAACCGGAGTCATAACTTTTCAGTTTACTTACGCTGCTGGTAATAATAATGGCACATCTGTCGAAGATGGCCAAATTCCAGAAATCATATTCTGCACGAAAATTATTTAATTTTCTCAGTAACGATTAGTTTTTTTGCTTGTTCTGATGTATACAAATTGACATCAAATAGGTTCTATTTGAACATAGATTTGGCTCTTTCTAACATTCTATCTTCTTATCTTCTTGGTTTCACATACATAATTGATTTTGTAAAATATTATTCCAGCCTTTGTAAATTCATCACCAGTTTGGTTACTACTGCTTTGCCTTCGTTTTTTATTTAGCCGAACCTCTATCAAAAAGATGGTACAAATCAATAATAAAATATATGTAAAATCTTCATGGCAGTTACTTGTTGATTTGATTTTAATCTAATTTTGATGGTCATCAAACATGTTGTGTTGTCCATGTGTTGCTCGTGTAAATGGGTGTAAGCGAGTGTAGAGAAAAAATTGCTTACAAATTTCCAAAATATTGATGAAAATGTATTGAGAAGTTAGGATAACTTTTTGATGGTGTGATTTCCATGATCTTTTTTAACAAAAGTAAGCAGACGATTTCAATTGCTACTTAGCACTAAATTGACTCGGTAGCATTAAGACTGAATTGCTTCGAATTATTTCATGTTTGTGAAATTTTAACGCAAAATACGTTTTACCAACGCCATAATTCTTGATCTAAATGTCATATTTTATGAGAACAATGGAATTTAAAAAAATCAAGACATTGTCCTCTTGTAATATATACAACCTTATAGATTAATGAGTTTGAATGTAACTGGTCTGTACGTCAATTAACAACCAAGTGGCAAATAATTGAATGAGAGCAATAAATGACCTTGTGAAAGTTTTTTAATGAGGGGATGACTTTGATTTTGCATATTAATAGCATTTTTTCGATTGGTAATTTTTTAATACTTACTCTGGATTTAGATTTCTTTTGTTCTTTTTTCTTTATATAGTTTGTTATTCCTATTGAATTGTTTTTTGCTTTTTCTACAAAATATTTTTTAGTATTGATCTGTTTATTTTTGTTAAATATGATTTAGTTGATTGTTATAATAGTTTATACTTATAATTTTGTTTTGATTATTTTTATCTTCCAAGCAAAGGGTTTTCAAGGTAATATCCATGTAGCCTTTATATGTTTTGTTGTCACTATATTCATAATTATTATTCTCATTTTTTTTGGGAGGTTTTTTGTTATGTTTTTGGTTATTAGTGGTATTTAATTTTTTACAGTCCTTTCAAGTTTAATTTGAAGCGGAAAGGTAGTCGTGTGATCGAGTTATTTTTGCAAATTATTTCTTATTATGATGGCTGGTTCGGGTTTTTGAATGAGAGCAACTTGGAAGAGTTCAAATGTGGGAGAATATGTGTAAGAAAATCTTGGTCAGGCTGAGCTGAGAAGTTATGTTAACGAAGTACGATTAGTTCTGATGAAAATATAATGGATAGTTTGGGGAGAATTGGCATTTTGTATGTTTCCAAATTGCTCGTTAGCTTTCATTTTCCTTTAAATAGTTGCATTGCTTTCCTTAAATCTGTTAATTTCAGATAGGATGAAATTTAACTTATAAATAGTACGAAAGTGCGTTTTTTGAGCAGTCAAAGCAAAATTTGCATCTTTCATCTAAAGATGCAAATTGTGTCCACATGGCAAATCAAATTTCATGTTCAAGTTTTGTACCCAAATCTGCCGTGAGAATTTTTTGAAGAATAATAGGAATTAATAGAATAAATGGTAGATCGGAATATTGAAAATGAATAACAACACTGGAATGAATGTTGATTTCATTACTTGCGGTGACCACTTTACTGACTGTTAATATATGCCCTCCTTCTCGTAAACACGGTTCGCTTGTGTAAGCTGAAACACATTTCCAAGTTGTAGTACGCTGTAAAGTAGTTAACTTATGTGTGATCAGTGTAGGCTTTCACTGTTACTTGGATGCACTTTGAAATCTTGAAATTATCATGAAAAGTTGAGTAATAAGATTTGACCAAAGTCATTCATTTCTAGATTTAATCAGTGTCTCATCATTGCTATTGCGTTTTGCAGTTTTCCCAGTGATCATAATCATCAATCGTTCCTTCCACGAAATCTAAACGTATTCCAATTTATTATTCAGTTTATGACTCCATCAACTTTCAGGTCACCGATGATACTTATTTTTAGAAAACGGAATTTGATTATATTTGTTGCTCATAAAGATTACAAAATTTTGTCCGTCCTTAATGAAATCAATTTCGGCGAATTATCATGTACTTACAGTTCTGGGTGATGAGAACTATGTGTTTTTCTGTTTGCGTCCGAGATGTTGTATGTGAAATAGTTATGGTACTTTTCAAGGTTTCACCACTTATGTCAGTAAGTCATTTGAAGCATCTTAAAAAACTACCCGGATTTCCAACTAGAACTTTGACCAGTTTTTAGACAGTACATATTTCTTAACCTTGAAGAATCATACAGACATTTTGAACCAGGTGAATATGTAAACATTGTTTGTCCATCCCCAATTAGAGAAAATCATAAGGTGCAAACGCTTTTTACTGCTTTCAGTTCCGTATTTTTCTAAATACGTATTGGGTAGATTTCATCACAGGGCGTTAGCAGAGAATAATGTATTTATTTTGCAGTCTCTTAAACTTGACGCCACCAAGCGCAAAAGTGATACAGTGGTTAGTTGGATACAACATTTTATGTATTACACCATTCTTCGTCAATCCATTATAATTAGTGGAAAAATATACAAATATATTCCACCATATATTTTATAATTAAAATTGATACTGCGAAATGATACTTTCGGGTTTTCGAAGACAGTTATTGTCAGTTTCTACAAAATTATGTGAATTAGAAAGAAGCAGAGGAGACGTCATTCCCCAAAACTTTTGATCTGTACCATCTGAAACAAGAACGGATAATCTGTATATCAAACCACCCTACGAAATCGATATTTAATTGGTCATTAGGGGATCAACTTTCTGCGTTTTAGTTTTATCTCAAATTACCCTTCCAGGTCTACATTACAGCTTTCGGTGGGCAATTTTGCCATATGCAAGCATAGCTACTTGGAGACCGGTTTTTACCTTCCCTTCCAAAATTCGAAGTTCGTTGGTTCGTGAAACAACCAAACGCGGAGTAAATTATTTCAGATTAAGCAGGATAACAAAAAATAGGAAACGGAACTCTATACTGACTAATGCACCATTTTACAGATGTATTAAAACATAAAGGTATGAATGTTCTTACCTCAAACTTCAGTTACCAAAAAGTCGTGGTGCTGTGTTTTACCTTTTGCCACGAAAAAATTCCTAAATCTTTGCTTGAAATAAACAGCTAAATCTAATGCAGAAATACTATTAATCATTATCATCTAACATGTTTAGAGAGCATATTTAGCGGTTTATAATCATCAAAAATATTCTTTCAAAGAGGCTTTCAGCACTGAATCCTTTTCCTTTTTCAGTTTTTTTCATCTCTTTTGATCCGAAAAACAACTTTCTTCCGCTGCTATTTGCGGAATTGTAATGCATCAATACAATTATTCCATTGCTACCCAAATGGATGAGCACCTCATACAGAAAGTTAACAATTCCATTTTGAAATTTAGCACCATCTGTACTGTGCGCGAAGTTTGCGTATTTCATTTCGTGATGTAATTGATAATGTATTCTCCTAAATTTTAAATCACATACGATTGGAGTTCACGCAAAATGAGATGAATTATGTGGAAACCAGTCTATCTATGGAAAAACATACTTTCACAACTTCCAACGTAACATAACTGTGTTGTGCTCGAATAACTTGAATTTGCGATTTGACTAATATTAGCTTTTTTCAGATATTTATTATTATAAATCACACAAATATCAGTACAAAAAACAACTGAATCATAGCTTCATTTCATACAAACAGAAAAAAAACCGTCATCCAAAACAGGATTTCACGTCGCTTAAATAAGAATTCGTTTTTAGATGCTACCGGACTACTATGTATGACCGCCGACCTTTCTGAAGTACTCTTTGGACTCCTTGACGCCGGGCTTAATTGTTGGTTTATCATCAGACCAATTTGCTGGACATACTTCACCATGTTTTTCCACAAATTGAAAAGCTTTCAGCGTACGGAATGCTTCATCCACACTACGACCAACCGGAAGATCATTCACTAGAGAATGACGAATTTCACCATTTGGATCAATTAAGAACAAACCTCTGAAACAAGAAGAAATGTTGAGATTTAATAATAAAAGAGACACGTTCCCAATTTTGCTTAAGGAACAACATACTTATAAGTTTAAAATATCCTAAATAAAGTGTTAAAATTGGGCATCTTACCGGTATGAAATACCTGTTTCATGATCAAGCACACCGAATGCATTCGCTATGTCTTTATTAAAGTCTGCAAGCACTGGAATCTGAAAGGAAACTTTCCAACCCATTTGAGAATGTTTAATGAAATACAAGTTGGACATATTACCAAAATTTATAAGAAAACTAGTACAAAAAAAGTAAACCTGCATATCACCGAGACCACCTTCACTACGCGGGGTTTGTACCCAAGCTAGGTGTGAGAAATGGGAGTCACAGGAACAGGCAACCAATTCTGCATTTAATTTCTGAAATTCTGCACATCGGTCGCTGAAGGCAGTAATCTCGGTTGGACAAACAAATGTGCTGAAAGCAGTATTAATTTCAAGATTAAGGTCAAGAATCAATGAACTAACAAACGATCAATTTAATTATGGAGAAAAAAATTTTTGCGCACTCAGAGTCAAACCAAGGGTCATCGCGCCATATGCTGAAACAACGCCACTGTGCCACTGTATTGGCCATAATAGAAATCCTACAAAACCCAGAAAGTCATCATGAAAAAGTAAGAAATTTTGGAAAAAGAACAGAAAGAAGGTTAACTAACAAGTCAAGAGGATAAAAAAATATGATAAGCCATTTTCCTTTATAATCTTTCATGCTAATTGTTTTGAAATTGCCATTTACAACTGCTGTACCCTGAAAAAGTGAATAAACTTATAAAGTGGTTGTGCACAAAGTGAATGCTTTCTTAGCCTCGAAATATTAACTAGAGCCAAAGTGATAAAAATAAATCTGCAAAGATAAGAAACGTACAGAAAAATCAGGTGCTTTGTTTTTTGGACCTAAAGGTCGAACACCAGTTAACGTTATAGAGGAGGTGCAAAGCCGGGCAGCAGATATTCGACGAAGTGGAGATGCCGCTGCCTAAAAACTGATTAGTATAAAATCATTAGTTTTGACTGCTCAAAAGAGGTCCTTAAGAACATGATAAAGAGAGCAAACCAATAAAAACAATAATAAAACTCACTAGTATTGAACGAATCATTTTGCTCGACTTACTTTCTTCCTGTAACATCTGTTTTACAACAAGTTAGAAAGCCACAATCAGAAAATACGCTGAGAACAATAAATCATTCCTTAAAGATACCTTTATCTGCCACAGCAGAACTCTAACCTACCACCAACTTCTTTGTCACAATCTTCGATAAAAAAAGATGAATATGTTTTATTCTATAAGCTGGCACATTATAAGTTACCTGGCCATCACTGATGAAAAACCCCCCTTCTAAATACAGTTATTGCA
This sequence comes from Acanthocheilonema viteae, assembly GCA_900537255.1. NCBI lineage: Eukaryota > Metazoa > Nematoda > Chromadorea > Rhabditida > Onchocercidae > Acanthocheilonema > Acanthocheilonema viteae. Next base: position 38,911 of record UPTC01000158.1, on the reverse strand, counting down.
GGGACCCAACTACTGAACAGTACGTGACCCAAGGCCAAAATACCGACAGTCTATTGCAGCGAAATAACTATATCCTCTTTCGAGAAATTTTTTGGATAATTCGGAAAAATTACTGAATCATTTTATCACGAATCATAAAAATAGAAGTCTGATTATCAGTAAGCGCATACAACGGTAAGCTCATGCAATTTTTAACAATTTCCATTCAATAAAGCAAGCGTCTTGGAGTAGAAGCGAAATTCTACTTTCACCTCATGGTTTTCAAGCAGAAAGCAACAAAACTAGATCAGATAACATTTTCAGCATTTGAAGAGTGGGAGTGACTCCCGGGAATCTCCCTTTGCCAAACTGATCTTGGACATCTCAGGGAGCATTCGGCTCCTCTTTACTTCGAGTACATCTCCTTACCTCCATCCATCTCACCACCACCACCACACCTCTCCCAATATCGTTACCACTTATCTTTTACTCCTTCAAGCCTATGCTTTTCGCAACTTTTATCGGTTTCTGTCACCTCTTCAATCACATAATCTCTCGTCTTCTCTTGATCATCTCTCGATCCTAAGAATGGTGAAGCAGTTAAGTAACTGAGAGTGTGGGTTTACAGTTTGGTTTATTTTAGTGAAGGGTCGAAAATCCTTCATACATGCAGTCTATCCATCGGTGCACTATACCTATCGTTCTTCGGTTACAAAACATTTTGACTGTTGACGTGACCGTAAATATAAGCATAATTTAACGTATTGACAAGTATCTGTTACATGAATTCCTTTTCAGTGTTGAGAAAGAATCCGATGTTATATCTGGATGAGCACCATATAATCGACTATTAAGAATACAGCAACGAGCAAAGTAAGACATGCTGGCCTTTAGTGACAGTAAGACCGGCTTGACTGGCATTGATAAGGTTTTTTTTTTTTTATATAAATTGATGTAACTCAAGCAGCACGTCTCATGATGATGTGCAACTGGACGTTGTGCACTGTTATTCGATCACTTGTTCGAAAAAGACAATATCAGATCAAACACTAATTCAGTTTACTTGCTGATCATCGTTCCATAACTGCTACTATGAGTTTTACATGTGGCACTACCATGTGTAGAGCAAAATTACAAGGCAGAAAAAATGCTTTTGAATAAGCAGTTTTATTTTGGAAGTTCCTTGCTGCATCGTTTAATGGTTTGTTTACATTTGTTTATAAGAAAAATTTTAGATAAAATATGCTTTTTCTCTGTTGAAGATTATGAGAATTTTCCAGGAACATGTTCAGAAAATAATCAATGAAAATACCAGCCCAGATTTTGAGGGACATGCGAAAAAAAAGAAAGAGAGAATTGATGCGAGAATAAAACGTTATAATAACATTATGACTAAATTTACTCCACATCAGATTCTCCAGGCTCAAGCTGAAGTTGGTTTTGTTTATCGTTACAGTTTATCTCTCCAATTCTACATATTTGTGATTATGGTAGATTTTTAACGGATCATTCTTTGCGATGCACTCTATATTGCACAGTTTAGATGGATGTTTTGGTGGGCATATTGGAAAAAGAACGTGATCTTTCCCGTTATGCTGTTCACATTGATATGGATGCATTTTATGCAGCTATTGAAATGAGAGATGATCCTTCGCTGCGCAATATTCCAATGGCTGTTGGTTCATATTCAATGCTTGTATGTCTATTATTCTTTTGATACATTTATGTATGTGCTTACAGTATATTCTATATTTGTATTTTTATGAAGCAGCTTGTATCCTATTATAGCTCTGATATAGAATAGATGCAATAGTTATTTGCCTTTTTTATGAAATGTTTTTCTCATCAATTAATTGCTTTTCTCTTTATATGCCAATAGAGTTAGCAGTTTTTTATATGAGTAATTCTTATGGACAGCTCTTCTATTAAGTTCTGAAATGCATTAAACTTCCTGTTAGTCGTTATCTAGGTTGAGTATCTAGGGCGATCATTATCGTTATCTGTTTCTTATATAGTGCAGCATATTGAAATGTGAAGTGAATTCAACATCTTACGTCACATCATTTTCAAACAGAAATTAGAATTTAATAGACATTTTGAAAACCCTTTCGCATGAGGGTTGCCAGTTTGCTTTTAACTGCTTGGTTCTATTTTTTTTTCCAGAGTACATCAAATTATGCAGCTCGTCGTTTTGGTGTCCGTTCTGCTATGCCTGGGTTCATTGCAAAGAAATTATGTCCCCAACTGAAAATCGTTCGTTGTTGTTTTGACAAATATCGAGAAGCAAGTTCAGTGGTGGGTATATTGGAATCATGAGAAGACTAAATATGGGGCAGCTAAGTGTTTTGATACAAAACCAGAATCTTTCAACATTTAATTTTCAGATTAGAAAAATATTTAGAGACTATGATCCTGATTTTTATGCAGATGGCTTGGATGAAGCATACATAGATTTAACCGCCTACGTCCAAAATCGATTTCGCACTGGCTCAGGTACACAGTTAGTTATTGTGTTGTTGATAATTTTTCCTGCATTTATTTGAAAGATGCATTTTGCAGCCGAACACGAACGAATTCGATATATGGGTGAGTGCATTTGCCGACTACCTTTAATTGAGGAAAATGAGATATGCCACTTGGACAATGCTGAAATTACTGAAGAGATGTGCACAAAATGTAAAAAACCAAGCAAATGTGTACGAGATCGCATCACTTTCGGGGTAGATGTTGATGAAGTGCGTGTTTCACAATTTCTTTTTTTTGATACAGGAGAAATATCATTCGAAAATATGTTTTCTGGGTAAAACAATTTGCAGGTTGTCCGTGAAATGCGATTCAGAGTAGAGCAAGCAGTGGGTGTAACTTGCAGTGCAGGTACAGTTAGTAGTTATAATCTTTTAATATCAGTCGTCGAGTTCAACAATTTGTTAGAAAAAAGTGAATACAGGGCATGGAAGAGGGAGTGTGTTTTAAACATAAGATGTATGATATAAAATCAGGAACTTAGGCTTAATGAGTTGATGAGAAAAAAGCTGCTAACTAATAACTTAGACGGAATAGATGGCCTTGTGTTTACATATTAGTATGTATGTTGCTGTAATTCGAAATTTCAATTCTGATTGTATTAGGAGGGAGCAAGGTACATTTCGTCTGTCATATTTTTTTCATATAAGCCAAATATTGTAGGAATAGCGCCAAATTCCCTATTAGCCAAGGTATGTTCCAATATCAATAAACCGAATGGGCAGTATCATCTGCTGAATGAAAAAGAAGCTGTTTTGACTTTCTTGAAGGATCTTCCGATACGTAAGGTAATTTCATACATCCATTGAATTTAATAGTAAAATTTTGTTTGTTATTTTATTCCCTACTGCTTCTAAAAGCCGTTTCGACATAAACAAAGCCAATACAATATTTCAGATAAGCGGAATTGGACCTGTAACGGAAGCAGTTTTGAATGGAATAGGTTTGGAAAAATGTGGTGATTTATATGATCGACGTGGAATAATTAGTTTGCTTTTTACACAACTCAATTACGAATATTTTTTGCGAATTGCTCTTGGTATATCTCATGTGTTCAGTGTTGATCGAAAAACAAGACGGAAAAGTATCAGTACAGAAAGAACATTCCATCCTACTGGAGACCTTGGAGTACTTCTTGAGGTAATGCTGTGCAGATATTCTTTTTAATCGTAGTTAAATTTATAAGACTTATAAAACATAGGTTTAAAGGAAAATATGAAATTTAAATATTCCACACTATTGTTTAGGTTTCTACTTAAAAATTTTACTTTTATAAGTTACAGACGTTGGAGAGTCTCTGCAATGAACTTATTGACTCTTTACCCGACCACAGAATTCGAGGAGGACGCACAGTTACTGTAAAGATGAAATTCTCAACGTTTGATGTAATTACAAGATGCTGCAGGTATTAAATAACTTCGTATCATGTGCTTCCTATTTGTCTATCATGTCTCCATTACTGACTCCAAGTATTCCTCAAGAAGTAAGTAAACACTTTTATACTGCGTTACTCAGATCTTTGAAACTATTATAAAATCTAAACTGTGTAGTTTTTTAGCGTGGACTACATGATTTCTGATGTAGATCATTTGTTTACTTTATGTTCAAAGTTTGTACGTCGAGAAATGCATGATGGCGATGCTAATAACAAATATTTGCGACTGCTTGGTGTACGATTAGCTCGTCTAGTCTTCGAAAACGAGAAGGTATATTGCTTATTATTTGGATCATTTTTCCCTCTTCGTCATTTTACATTTTACCAGGATGAGTCATCAACCCCGTTGTGTTCATTCTGGAATCGAAGAGAAATGGAATCGGCAACAGTCGAACATATCAGTGATGCGTCAAATGATGGCCCTTTACTCTCAACTTTAAAATGCGATGGCAATTTCGACAGTACTGATGGATTAGCTGGTGCCTCCATAGAAGCGATTCATTTGGATGAATCACAGCCTTGCCCAATTTGCAAAGTCGCATTGCCGAGAGAGCTCAGTTTGGTGAATCGACATATTGACGAGTGTTTAAATAGGTTCAGAAATTGATATAAAAAGCTTTTAAATACTTCTGTTGATACTTTTATAGCGGTGATTAAAGAAATATATAATTTCATACAGCGGACGAGGCGCTAGCTTTAATCCTTCGATTTTGAGACTTGTGTAATTTTTGTCTCATACATTAGCTACCTTTGCATAAATTTATTTTTTCAGACAGGCGATAAGTGAACTGAAGGTTGCTCAAAATATCAACAAAGCGACAATTAAACGTGGAAGTCCGAAAGATAAGATACCAAAGAAAAGGCTGGCGAAGAGAAAAGTACCAAATAAGATATCTAAGAATTCATTAGAAAATTATTTCATCAGAAGGCCGATGAACATGTGATTAATATTCGTCATTGATCCGACAAATTGCATTAAAGGTCAGACCAATGGCGAATATCAATCATATGTTCGTCGTTTTTCTCCCGTTACTTGTAGATCACAGCATTGATTTAGCTGACTTAAAAATGAATGACGAAATGCCATTCCACTAATTAAATAAAGGAAAATGATATGAACCTCATTACGTCCGATAAACTTTGCTGGAAAGGCTTCACTCAAAGGCATACTATTTTTATCTTGCATAGATGTAAGTTTTCTTAAAGTTGAAAGAGAAAGATTGGGAAACACTTCTCGAATTGGAGGGATTGTAGTTGATCTGCATACGAATTTGAATTCTGCAGTTTCCGAGCTCAGGAAAGAATTGTGAGAATACGATGTTCTGCACATGATAAAGACTGCTCTAGTCGCTCAATATATGCTGGACTTCATCGAACACAATACAACTTCCCATTATATCCAATTATCTCACGGGAAGAAAGCAAATTACTACCCACTTTCCATCTCTCATACTTGGTGTCATAGATATGGTTAAATTGTTAGAAAGGCCACAATTGTAGTCGTTACTATCAATAGTTATTAAGACCCTAGATTATTTTGAACACTTGAAATGAAAGTAAATCTACTCAATTCCCGATCATTCCAAAAAATAGTATAAAATATCGTGATTCTTCTAGTGTGTACTCACGGAACAAACGAAGCAGTGTCAAAAAACACGGTAAAAAGGCAGCGCTGTGATTACCCCTGGCTTCAAATAATATTCGCAACGAATACATCCTACATTTCTGCACCTAAATCTCAGCAATCTGCCCCTAAATATCAAGCCAACTACTACCAAACGAGAATAAACAAACCACTGCTGCAAAGCCGGTTCTGCCGTAATGGAGGTTATCGATGTGTTGTTGTGATGCTTCCAGTTTCTGTGAAGCACCTAGACCCTGCACTCCCGTGCAGATAATCCGATCTGAATTTTGCCACATCTAAGTGGTAGCAATTAACTAACCGCAATAGGAGTGCTTCACTTACCAGCCGATTACGATGTAGTTCCATAAAATCATTGTTTGTTATGCGCTTTAAAATGTAGATTTTATTTCTGAAAAATACGAGTCAAAAAGGAGAAGTGTACTTGTACTGAGAGAGCAAAATGTGACAGAGATAACCTGCCACGGAATACGTCAACACCGTAATTACACCAAAGTACGAGTAACCGGGCCGCAAAAGAACTTTTGAGACGGATCACAACAACACAATGGGTATACGCCTAAAGCATGTTGAAATTATTTATCGCGAAATAGCACGGTCAACACGAAGCTGACGTCCCATAAATTCGGCATGGTTCATACTTCCAACAGCCTGCTCTGCCGCTGCTTCCGTTTCAAATTCGCAGAAACCGAAACCACGCGGACGTCCCGTATCCCGATCCAACACGATGCGCACGCTGGTTACCGGACCAACTTGCCAAAAGAAATTTGCCACATCCTCCTCTCTTGCACTGTAAGGCAAGTTTCCAACTGAAAAACAGTTCAAAGATCTCATAATGCTGCTAAAAATGTGGCAAGTGCGGCTAACAAAATTTGTATCCCTAATTTACAATAAGATGTGCAAAGATGTCGACGTTTGCATTTTTTTTTTAAACGGACCATTAAAAAAAACCTGCTGTGAAAGCCTGAAGCCCAGAGTATAACATAATTCCCATCAACCATGTTAGTTGAACCGAAATTAAAAGCCCAATTTTTTAATACGTATTACTTATGAATCACATCGGAGATCAGGGGATACAGGTAAGACAATACATCTATACAAAACACCCATGATAAACTTCCTTTGCTAACAAAATTTGAAAGCACTCCCTCAACATACTCCGGTAGTTTCAAGTCCTTCTAAGTACTTCGGAAGTTCTATTCATAACTTTTATGAACTGTTCCCTATTCATATCACTTTAGCTATGGCTTTATTAGCTCCGTCGGCTATAAGCTCGTAGAACCATATAAAACCAGAAATTCTCTTCCAAAGAAATTGTGAATTCCACTAAAGATTCAATTTGTAATAAAAAAAAAAATACATGCGAAATAACTGACCAAATACTGAGCGAGACATGACTTTTCCGGAACCGAACGTGAGACCTTGACGAGAGACAAAAACGACCCGAGAACTACAAGGAAAAAGTTTTGAATAGAAGAAAGGTGATTATACACACAAAACATTGCAAACACGTGTCTCTGGAAAACTGTGAGGATCCAGCAAAGGTACCCCGGAAATACAACGCACCATCTCAGGTCAATCTCTCCTACTGTTCTACATCACGCCAGAAGAGAAACCATGAAGATGCGAGCAACCAACCAGACACACCACACGCGAAGCCTAAAAATGGCGAATGACTGTGAAGGGTGGTTCGCTCAACTTTCAATCGATCGTCCAAAAGACGCTCTCTCTCCTCCACTCTGCCTCTCGTCCGTAAGCAGACTGATTAACAACTAATGGAAAAGACTGTGAATGGGGGAAGTGAGCAGTGACAGGCAGTTAGGCAGTCTTGTTGGTAGATTATATCCTTATTTCTGTGTCCCGAGAAAATACCCGTGAGTGGCGGATACGTAAGCTTGCTGGTTTTTTTTTTTTTTTGAAATGCAGTCGGGAAAATTATACATGCGAGATGTAGAATGATTCTAGAAAAGAAAATGCTAAATTTCTAGTAACTTATAAACATTGTACGGCATATCAGATTGATAGTATACATACATGCACATCAGGCAGTAGCATTCCGCATTCTACACACATAAGCTGCTGGACAAGATGATTAAGCTATGAACAGTTGGAGAGATATATGTGCGGCATGTTGGACTTCTAACATTATATTATGACCTCATCCCTTATGATCAGGCTCCTCCTTTCTATTTCCTTTTTATTAGCCGTTTTTATAGTTAACATGTGCGCCGTGAGTGCCAGTTGAACAGAACGCAGACTATCAGATGGAAATGAAGGAAGTGACCCTTTCAATAATTAGACACTCCTCACATTTGTTCCTTTTTGAACATTGCGAAAATAAATGTTTGGTGCTCATAATATGAAAGAAACAAAGTGGGCATTAGAGTTATCTTCAGATCCTTCATCACCACGAGCTCGAGGTCTCATGCAAAAAAAAATTCTCCATGCTTAGAATCAATTTTTTCACTTTTGTTTCTGAGTAAAACAACTGAAAAACAAAAATTTATTCATCATCTATTATTTTACTTGATAAATCGTCCTTCAAACGGTAGTAAAATGTTAATTTGAATACAACTTCCTTCGCTTTTCCAAGCTGGTTTGTTTCAATGTTGTTCTTAAATTCTCTTCCTAACATCCGGATGTTATTTTCCACTTCATCCAACAAAACCTTCAGTTCCTTTGGATCATTACTCGTTACTACCAGTTCATTCAGTTCCATTATTTTTAGCAAGAAATCTGTGGTGCCCAGTGCATCTAGAAACGATATCACCAATTACTGAACCTACGTTTAACGAAAATATTAAACTTCCCAAAGTTTTTCTGAAATCGACCAGCCAAAGTGCTGCAGTAAAACTGGAAATTATTGCAAGATTATTGTAAACTGGAGATTAAAAAAAATTAATTAATAATCGACAGTTAAAACAATTTTGGGATTACGTTCATCATCCAGTGAGACCCCTTTCAATGTGAGCAAATATTTTGCCCTCTCTAACGGTTCGGCCAATGTTTTGTACGCTTCATTAAGATATCGTGAACAATTTTCAGATATTTCTTTTTCTTCCTGCAAAATAGTAAATGAGCTGTCATGAACATAATTTGTCTATGAATTTCGGCTCGGAAGGAATTTGACGCGAGAAAGTGCTAAATAAATTTCCCATAAAATTGATATGAATTCTCAAATCTTGATCATTTTAATCGATAGTATGACAAGATTGAATAATCATTTCATTCTCAAGAAAAAAGACTTTTTTGACTCTGTGAAGATCCTTTTATGCAAACATTGTTGCAATACACAATGAGTTTTCAAAACTGCATAAAAACAGCAATATTTCTCATAAAGTACGAAACTGTGTAAAAATAGCAATATTTTTCATAAAGTTAAAAATATTACTTGAGAACAATTCGAAAATTTGTCAGGATGAACAACTGACTGCAGTTTGAGGAAATTCGTCTTCAATAATGAAAGATCAACATCAAATCCAGGAAGCAGTCCCAAATAATTGAAATAATTTCTGCCTTCAACTGGTTGGATAGCTGAACACACTGGACAGAACAACTTTTCCTGTAACAAGCAATATCCGCTTTGTCAACATATAAGAAGACATTGACGAGTTACTACCTAAATCTTTATAAAATTCTTTAGCTCAATCATTCTTCTGTAATGAAGTTTTAAAATTGTACAAGAGCGCATCAAAAAGGAATTTCATCCAAGCAGAGAAGAAATTAACAAAGATGAAGAATTTGGCCTCTGATTTACTTAACTGTCAGCATCGCTTATCTAAGGTTGAGATAATAAAAGAAATTTTTCAATACAAAATATCATGGATAAGGAAAGTGAATGAAAAACTGTCATCACCAAGTTAAAATTCTTCTACCCATTGAGAATATCTTCAATTGGTCGGGTCTTTCATCTTGTACCACATACTATCTTTTAAAAGAATAGAAATGTACCTTCAAACATTCAATAGCTTTACGACACCTCCAACAATTCAAAGCTTCGGTGTATCTTTTTTTGATTTTACTGGAAATAGAAACAAGCTGCCATTTGATGACTTGGATACGGTCTGCACACCAATTTAAAGTTTCAAATAAATTAGCAGTTATCAAGAAAGTAAAAATAAATACTCACCAAAAATTACGTGAGAGAGCAGCTGATTTTAATCGAAACATCACCGAAAAAGCTAAGGTCACACGCCCAAGCCCTTTTTTCAAAATGCGACTCGACTAACAACTTTGCAGTAACACTGAAAAACCGAGACACAGAAACGATGATTTAAAAACGAACCACCAACAGAAAAATTAGGTTCATACCATTTCAACAGCATATGAACTGCAACAAAATGCTATAGGACACCGATCAGTAACATATCCAAGAAAAAGTTATCGATCCTCGCAAGAGTGAGGTTTTATCCTGACTAAATCTTTCATTCCCATGCCTACATTTCTGGAAAATGATGATTACTTAGCCGATCTTTTGCTGCATAAACATAAAATCTTAAAGTCTCTAAATTCCGATACAGCCTATCATACATCTAATTAACCAGAAGCAGATTAATGCACGAACTATTCGAACAAAATACATTCAAAATTACTAACAATCGTCAAAGATACAGTGCCCTGCCATTTCAGTAGCAATAAAAATGAGACAAAATCAATTTTTGTGAAATTTTATTTTATAAGTGGTTCATAAAACAGTAATGTGACTGATTAGTGGTTCATAAAACATAATGAAACTCATATGTGGTTTGAGACAGTAAAGAACTGATAAGCGGTTTATAGTATGAAATTCATTAGTGATTTGCAAAATATTACGGTTCATTAATTTGTGGTTCATAATCAAATTATACCATTAAAAACAAGAAAAATTGAACATATCTGAACGGCATACCATTGCAGAAATGAAAATAACCGCGTATATAGAAGAATATTAAGGATATCCCGGAGATCAACAAAAACAAAAAAAGCAACTAGGAAAATCATTTGTTGGCATAATTGACATACATCGATTGCGAAGGTGTTATCTTGAAATTGTTTAAACCCGCACGAGCTGATGTTGCTTCAGCTTCTGTCTCGAATTCAACGAATGCAATATCTGGCCTATTCGGAATACGCCTGATGTCCTTCAGACCAGGATAACTGTAAAAAGAAAGCGGAAAATTTCTTTCAAGTGCTACGCTTCACAGGTCATGCATCATTATCAAAAATTCAAAGAGCTACTACTATACTGAGAATATCAATTGCCCAATAATAAGCAGCTCAAACAAACATAACCAGAAATACTATGCTGTATTTCACTTTTTTAAAATTAGAGAGTTGGATCCTAAAAAGATTACTACCAAAACTTACGGATTAAAAAGAAGGGAAAGCATTTGCTCTGTTGTCTCCTCAGGAAGATTTGTGCAAAACAGGATTTTATTTGGCGGATTTGCTTTTTCCGGAAGCTCAGTTTTCCCAGTAGAAGTTTTATCCATACGCATCTAAAATGAAATTAAGTGTAGTGGAGTATAATAATCAGTGCAAATTAAATGTCAACGAAATTCTACCTTTTTATTTTCCTTTATATGACTTGTCTTTTTTCGTTTTTCTCCAGCAGCGTGCTTGGCAAGAAGGTGTTTTTTCGGACGATCTATATAAGTACCCTTCGCTTTTGCAATAACGTCAGAATCTTCTCGTGCAAACTGTATACGCTGCAAAATATATTTTAAATATTTTGGTGCCTCAAATTTGAGCGACTGCGGAACTAAGCATAAACGGGTATAGCAAAAGCTTACTATCGTAATGATGTTTAAAACTGAAATTGCTCCCTTGAAGTTACGAAAGTAATAGCAAGATTAGTAAGTGGAAAATCATAGCATACCAACTGTAAATAAATCAAACCCACCATAGGCTTATCATAAAACGGGAAGCCTTGCATCGCACGCAAGGCATTCGTTGCTGAACTTATTTCCTTGAATATCACATGTGCCTATAGAAATTCATACAGTAATCAACTAAAAGAAGGTAAACGACAAGATCTTGATACATTCGCATTTTAATAAAGAATTCAGATTCCATGTGTGTTTAAACAATAGAAACAATGAATCTTATGTGAAATATTCCTTAAAATAAAGCAAACCTGTCCACGCATTTTCAATGTTTTGAATGCCATTATATCAATAATCTGCCCAAATTGCGAAAAAATTGCATAAAGAGCTTTTTTGAGCTCTGAAAGAAATTTACTCATCTCATTATCTTTTATATGTAACTATAAATTATCTTTTCTATGAGATAACCTCCAGTAAATCTATCTCATGTATGGTCATATTTGAACTAAAACCGAAAAAACTGATCAAAGTACACAGCATAGCCTACCTTCCTTTTTCGTTTTTTCATTAAGATTATTGATATAAATAGTATGGTTTGGCTTTATATCCATGGCGAAGCACCTGAAACCAACGAAATCACAATAATACTAAGGAAATACGAATTCCTTGCTACCCAGATTTGAACCGCGATGAGTGGCCACTAAACCAGATGAAAATTTTACCAATTCGAAGCATTTCGTAAAAGGCAATTCAAGATTCGACATCTGTTACCGCGCTATGAAATTCGTTGATCTCGTCCAGAAACGTTTATTTAGGAGAGGAGATGCTATGGGTGAACAGGAAATAATTGCTCATTGCATTATGAAATTTAGCCTTCAAAATCTGTTACTGCTAAAGAAGGGCAAATCAGCAAACAACACTAAACGGCGGTTTTTCTATTTCTCTATTTGCAGAAATTTTAATTTCTGCATTTGTAAATAATTCCAGCCAGATCTTTCTCACAATTGCTATCCATCCACCCGCTGCACTGCCTTCCTGCAAGATTATATGGTTGAACATAGGGAAGCTTGTCTTCCAAAAAAATTGAAGCCATTTGTCGTAGCATTCTATCCCCTGCTTGCATGCAAACAGCACATAACAATTCCATCAATCTATCTGCACGAAGTCAAAAGTTTGGATTAATTATCTACACTGTTGCAAAATAGAAGTACCGGTTCAATGAGCGATGTCTCACTGTACAAGATAAATTCTCCGTACTTTCTTGTTTTCTTGAGAAAATTAATTTCATTTCGAGGCTGAATGTTGTTTGGAATGTTTGCTGCAATTGGCAGAGCTTCAATTGGATTTGTTGTGCAAATGCGGAGATGTGGGATTATCGTACACTGATAGTTGTTTTTATTTTAGTTACGAAGACGGATTTAGCCAAAGTGGAAGTGCATAATATTTCCTGAGAAACGTGCTGTTTGACAAGTCAATTTGAATATCGGATCATTTTCTAACATGTTGCATAAATTCCACACATTAACTACGAAAATCAAAATGGTTGGTAAATTTCTCATCTAATAAAGTAGTAGAATAACGATGGAGCCGTCTCAAGATATCAAACCCTGGCATTTCAAATCTAGCTTGCTGTGCCCTACTAAGCAATTTGCACCTTCTTTAGCTTTTCACACTTTCTTACTTGATAATCTGCTTTTGTTTTCCACTATCTAGCCGAATTGGACGCATGTTTTTTGGGGTGCCTGCTTTTGGTGTTATCCGTTATATGTTCTCGTCAATTTACATCGTGTGGAGGTCATCAAATATGACATGTATGGAAATTTAATACAAGATAAGGTGAGCTTGTGACTTCAATTTTAGGTTATATTTTGAACTTCTAAAGCACATTACTCAGTAGTTAAACTTTGCCATGCAAAAGGTTGACCACTTACGCACTAGTTTGTATACTTACTCTAGATTCCAGGGTACACACTAATATGTCTCACCTTACCACTGCTTGTTCTATCATTCTACCTTATTTTAGGCAATCGCGGAGTATTGGTGGCGTTATCCATCTAAAAAAAGTGCTCAATAGCTGCGCAGTATCGGACCGCAAAAATGATCATGACCTACGTATAACCCACATAAAAATCCAAGATGTAAAGAGTATAGCACGTCTCGAAAACTTCAGTTCCTAGCGGCCGAAACTCATTGCGTATACTTTTCCTATGAATTTTCCCATCACAGTGATTATCTTCATTATTCATCAAATTCTCGAAATGTTGTTCGGGATCTCATGTAAGTTAAAGTGATTCAGAATCCTCTCTGCTCAACTGCAAACGTCACGTTATTTGGAGGCGCATTTCCACTCAGGCTCTTGTGATTAACTTCCTTTAGTCTTTTAAGCCTTGGCTGTACCACGAATTCAATACTTAGCGTTATAACCGACTCAAGTGGAAAATAGGTCAGTTATCAAACAATTTGCGAATAAAGAAGTGCAGAAACTTTAAATCGTTATCATCGTTACACGACAGATTCCTTTCTCAAAACCAATTTTCTAAATTTGAAAATTTTAACTTGAAAAAGTTCAAGATGCAACCTTTTCCTGAATGAGGTTTGCATTCAAAAACACCATGGTATTTAACATACAAACAATAACATGAAACGCACAAACACATTGCGGATGGAATTGAAAGTGTAACTTATACACACAATAGACGTATAAATATAGATCAATATATCAGCAATAGAAATACTTTAAAATACACTTTAAAAAAAATTAATGGGTAGTGAAGTTTAAACAACTAATTCACAATGAGTAATTAAAAGACTTCTTATTGACATTAACAATTCATAAAAAGGTTCTAACGCTGAATAACAAATACGACATATTCACAAACGATTTGATTCTTGCGGCGCAAAACCAAGGACACGCTATGAATAGATCGGTAACAAAATATCATTTTGAAACACAGAAATGTATGATGAAATAGGTAGAGAAAAGTGAATTTCATTTCGTTCCACTACATGTATCGATACTGTCCCAATTAACAGCAGACCTCATCTTTAACTCGCAGAAACCGTGACTGCCTTAACAGGTAACACTCCACAACTAGGTAAACAGAATGCCAAGACACGACGAAAAAATCAGAATAAGTAACATCTCCTTTCAACCACACCGGATACCGAGCAGTGTTTCTTCAACTCGGAAAGATAGCATCGATGTCTCTCTCTATGGCCTGAGCGGTCTGCGATTCAAGGTTAAACCTTCCTTGCCCCTAAACATATTTCAGTTAAGGAAATCCTCTAATTTCATAACCAGCACCTTCACTAAATGTCTAAAGTAGATACGATACATCAGCGAAATAGACGACAAAGGAGCTGCTCTTCCAGGACCACCAAAATACCTAGTTTTCTAATCGTAATTCTATACAAGAATGAATCAAAGCTTTAGCCTTGAAAAAAGTCAGTTAAACAAATGGAAAAAAATGGAAAAAGTTTTTTTTACTAAAATGGAAAAAAAGTTTACTAAAAATAAGAAATCTTGGACAGAATGATTAACCATGAATACGGTTGCTTTTCACAGGCACTTAGCCATCTCTGGACCTGAATTCGGAAAAATTCTTGTTGCTCGGCTGCGTTTCAGTAAGCATGGAGGAAAACAGTTAAAAAAGCTACTATCGCAAACACAGTCACACAAGACATTCATGGGAAAAATAGAGTAACAGTAATGCATTATTTGAATTTTATCATAGAAAGGGGTGCGCAGTCAAAATTTCTGTTAGCAGCATGCTGGAAACAAAAAAGCACCAAGATAGCATTTTCTGTTAATGATAGCTGCTGCTTCTGGCGTTTTGATGGAACAACCGTTAATTAGCAACACACTTTCATCACGAAGAAAACATTAGAAAAGTCCACGTAAACTTCGAATAAAAGTGCCACTAAACCATATTTAGCAAACTGTCACAATGTACTTTCATATTTTTCACACTCGTTCCCAGTTACCTAAAGTTTCCCTGACACTTTTTTCATAGTTTTAAAACAGTAAATACGGAAGCTGCAGCATCAGAATTAAATCATGATACTATGGGAAGCATTCAATTCCACCCAAACGATATAAGACTGATTTATAACTATCAAATTTTATAAAGCCAATTCTAATATGTTCAGCTTAGGCTACGCATGCCTAACTATATCATAAGAAATCAACCTCATAGAAGTCTTTAATAGTGAACAAACCTGTTACATGTTGTCGCCTATGTTGATCGATTCTATGAAGCATAAACCCGGATTGCGAATTGTGCTTTCATAGGAGTACATGTTACATGATCTGCAGTACACAGCAGCTTAACTTTTTCTCGCTTAATGATCTGGATTGTTTTTTTTTTTCATCCAGACTGTTGCGAGTTAGAATACAATATTAGTGTCATGTAATACCCTTCGAGACATGAAACTTGTACAACGATATATGTTGCCACCTTCATCGGATGACTTCTCACTTTTATAATATTCTTCTTCGTTATGACGGAACAGGGTCGAAAATATCAGTGCATTCATGCATCACATTTTCATTTTCACTACTTCCAAATACTATCAATCCAAATTTCGAGATAATTTGTCCAAATATGGCCCACCGTTCCTTCAAATCTCCGTTACTTTCCAATCTTATTCTCAGCCTCCTGAATTATCGACTCAGACTTGGCCACATCTTCGTTCCTGTCTTCGCTACTTATCTCCTCAGAGGAGGATGGAAAATCTGCGAGAAAAAAATCGGTTAGCACAAAACTAGAAAATAACCGAGCGGAAAGTAACTGTGCCATAAAAGAAACTATATTTCCGAAAATTGTGTCCCAATCTAGAAAGACATGCAAATTAACTTTGTGCGAAAATTAAAGTGAACAGGACAAAAAGGCTTGTGAGATATCAAATCCAATTTCAGGATTTATATTTGTTTCCCAAAAATATCAAGAACAAAAAGCATGCAACAGGTGTCCTTTGTCATGAATCCCACAAGCTAAGCATGGGCGTAGGCTACGTGTGGCTGCTAAGCAAAGCGATCTTCAATCTAAGACAAATAAATTGAAATATAAACAAATTAAAATTACCCGATGTTGAGCTGATCATATTATTCAAAGCAGAATTTTGCGTAGGATTTTTAGGATGTACGGTGTTCAGATGTACTTCGAGTTTACTATAGCTACTGCACTTGAAGGCACAAACATCGCAGCTGTACATAATTTCAGCAGAACATAGTTTTACCTGATGATCCGTCACCAAATGTTGCAACATATTGAACGCATATTGCTAGAAAAAAACTTGGTTTCTAAGTAAAATTAGTCAGCTAAAAAATACCAAGTTAAGAAAGATATCAACTTAAAATTAACGGTATGCAATACTGAATAGTGAGGAATAAGTATTACCTTCCCGCAATGTTTGCATCGCCCTCCATCTTCTTTTTTCTGTGCTTTAGTTAAGAGATCAGAAGTAACGAGGCCATGTGCCATGACAAGATGTCGTTCTAATCCTTCATATGTCCAGAATCTATCACGACAACGACTACATGCCAACGGTGCACCCTGCAACAGACAATTTTCATATTTCTTAATTAACAATGAAATAAATATTCGACGGATAAAATAGTAAGATGTGAAGAATTAAAGATAAATTTCCGTGAAGAAAAATGGATGAATGGTTGTCTATATAAACTGGAAACAAAAAATGTTCACGAAATGTTTGCTTGCCTGCTGCATATCTGCTGATGTTTTTCCGCGCATCTGTTTGTGAAAGAGTTGCAAATGTGTCAGATATCGATCCCTATCCTGAACATTCTGATCACAAATCTCACAAACATTGTTATGTCCAGACGATACAACTCCACCTAGTTGCGCACGAGATGCTGGGATCTGCAAGCAAATTAAAACGGATAATTCCGGATAATATCACTTACGTTATAAATTAAAAGAACACATCACTATAATTCTACACATGCAAATGAGCGCTGATTACAAGGTCTGTTTTAGGAAGACCGGATCTAACATGTTTAACTAAATTTCTTCCCACTTATAATTTGCACCAATTTCCATGAGAAATTCTTTGTTAAACTAATTTTATAAGCATAGAAAAATCCCTATCATCTTTATCTTTAAAAAGAAAGATAAGAAAATAATGTTAGACCAATTAGTTAGTACGGCGGACAAAGACTATGAGGATTACTTTGCACCAAAAATATCTCC
Organism: Acanthocheilonema viteae; assembly: GCA_900537255.1. Taxonomy (NCBI): domain Eukaryota; kingdom Metazoa; phylum Nematoda; class Chromadorea; order Rhabditida; family Onchocercidae; genus Acanthocheilonema; species Acanthocheilonema viteae. Next base: position 21,316 of record UPTC01000158.1, on the reverse strand, counting down.
GGATGATATTAGCATACTGCGGCGGCCCTCTCAAATACAACCTAAGCAACCGAACTTTGTCAATACTATAGTATTTGTATAATAAAAATATATGAAATTAATCATAATTTGCACATTTTCTGGAAGCACAAAAAAAATACTTGTGATGGCGCCCTAATACGTCCAGCAAGTGAAGCAGCTGCATGCTGAGCCACAGTTGGTCCACGTATTCCAGCAGCTACTCCACGCTGGGCGAATAAAGACAATCCCGGAGTACGCATTCCACTAACAGCAGCACGCTGCAGTTGTTGCTGCATCGCTGAAAAAAATGTATAATAATTAACAAAATAAGGTAAACAGGGTTTTGAGAATATATTCAAAACTGAATATATTTGAACAAAGCACACAGAATACCTTATATAAATCTCTGATTTCTAACACGGATCGAAAGTCACATATTTTGTTTTCTTACCTGCTAAAAGACTCGGATTTCCTATTAAGGAAGACATCTTTGCCTGCTGCTGGTGATGAGCTACCGCTTGTGCCGCCCTTATCCTTTGCTATAAATTCTTTTAAATTATCCGACACAACAAATAACGTAGAAAGAGCACCACCAATTTTTGCTTTTATTTAAAAAAATTTATTCCAAAGAACTGAATATTTCTTAGCCTGAATTGAAGAGAAAACATATTTAATACCCATAAAGATTTGTATATAAATTACATAATGAACATGCCAAATAAAACTAAATAAACTTGATCCAAAAGAATACCTGCTGTAAGAGAAGCGCAGCTTGTTGTTGCTGCGCTGCTAAAAGTGCTGAATTAGTCACAGCAGTCTGGCTACGTCGTTGCTGCAACTGTTGTTGCTGCTGTTGTGCCAGCTGAGCACGTTGCAGTTTCTGGAATTCAAAAAAGAATGGTTGTTGGAGATAGAATTCTGTCAACAACCATAAAACAATGCGCAAACAAAAAAATTATAAACAAACCTCTACTTGTTGCCGCTGCGCCACCTGTTGTTGCTGCAATATTGTTGGATCAACAGGAGGCTTATCCCATAACCAATGATTGATGGCACTGACATCTTGCGGATGCTTTGGTGCCATTATAAGACTGGAATAAAAGCAGGAGATGAGGTATGAAATCCACTGGAACCACCATAGACAGTATAAATCTGCTAGCTCATTCACACAAACAGGACGAAAACGACGATTTTTTCCATGTCTGTACCACAAAAATTTAGGATATTTGTAAGATAAACCACAATTCGTCCTCACCGAACTCTATTTAGATCTCTTCGACACATTTTCAGATGCTGGTCTCGTTGTCCTTTGTACATGAAGTCTTCATTACAACATGGACAAGGGTTTCGAGGAATAGCTTCTTCCTTTCCAGCTACTAGATCGTGCTCCCTTCTGAAATTCGTTTGGATTAGAATTAAATTTCATGATTATAACACTCAAAGAAGTAATGGAGAGACCACTTATGCCACAAGATGACAAAAAACATACAGATAATGCTGCGAAATCATATTTTCATTAGTAAAGAATTCAGGACATAGTGCACATTGGTATTTCCTTCCATCAAAATGTGGTGTCTGCCGATGTACAGAAAGAATGATTCGTGATTCAGTCCGAAAGTTGCATAGCTGACAAGTATACTGTTTCAATTTATACGGTTCATTTTTCTTCCGCAAGGCTTCCCACACTGGCTTAAGTTGTTGTGCAACCTCAAACACGACTTATATTTTCAAGAAATTTTTAATTAAAGACACAAATGCCTTTACAAGTTATATAAAATAGCAAATGAAGAAATCTACTCCAAAGCAAGAACCAGTAGTAAGCAAAATGCAGGATCCTGCACTTCAGCATTAAAATTTTGTTCATTATTAAAATTATAGAATGAATGTGATAAACCTGTTTATATGTTTCCATATTTTTCGGAGTTTCAGGCAAATTTTTTGCATGGACGATGTCAGAATATGTAGATTCCTGAACAAGATCTTGCCCAATGTCCATCAACAACTTAGTCATATGAGGCGCAGGATGCCCCAATTTTAATAAATGTCGTTCGCGTTTTTCAGCTTCGGAAAGTTTTGGCCTTTCGTCGCCGAACATCCGCCCAATTACTTTTGACAAAGGTGCATCGGGATCATGTTCAATCAGCAAATCCACAACCTGTAAAGAATTCATCAGTCTTTGTATGCTAAATATTATCATAATTTTAAACTCATTATGGCATTTCAATTTTATTCCAAAGCAGATTCTCCTACAACATCTTATCAAGTTCTTAAAAAATTAATTTACGGGTTCTAAATAAATGCTAAAAAATACCTGCGATGGTGGAAAACTAATGGTGTTTGGCAATACCAACTGCTTGTCCAATATAAGTTTCCGAACTGACAGAGGTTCACGTTGCACTTGGATATTAATAGCTCCTAATAATGCATCCAACACTTTCCTGCATATAAAATGCAGCAAGGATAAGATGCTAAAGACATAAAATCAATTCATGATCTCCGACTTCCATTGGATACCTTTAAACCAAACAAACCACTACATTTAAAGACCTGTTGCGTCATGTATTGCCCCCTAATTACTCTTACTTGCTATAAAACCACCAAAGATTTTCGTGTGATCAACGATGAAAGACTTGCCAAGTAACACTTTTCTGAATAAACAACAGGCATAAAGCAACCAAAACACTAAATATTTTTTTCCCTATAAAACTTTATTCGCTCTATATAATTTGCTCACCTTTCAACATTGGCATTCTTATCAATTGCATCTTTGACATAGGCTTCTAATTTATTCAATAAAGCTTCACCGCTTGTCAACTCTGGTTTCTTTTCCCCTGCCTAAAATACAATTCATCTAAAATCTTCAAAATACAATTTTTTTCTTTACTTACAATATGGTACACAGTTCTGAGAAATACGCAACTGAACCTGAGTGTCTGGATCATCTGGCACTGGTGACTTTGTTTTTTTCTTTTTCACAGGTGGCTCACCACTTGAATCAGGTCCTTCATGGTCATCATCTAACTCTGAAAAAAAAAAATGCATTGTATATATAGGAAAATTTTAATGCGGTAAAAGTCCAATAATCTGTTTTTCAAAAACATGGTCCAAATAAACCTGATAAAGACTGTGAAAATTCAAAGCACACATTCGAATCAACAACCTTTAGCAATGGGGAAGTGATTAAAACATTGCTAATTTACTAACCAAAGGGGAACAATTGGACTTTTACCAGCAAAATCAAATATGAATTGGAACAATATAAGACTCGAACCTCGAAATATCTTAATAAAAATATTTTCAACTAAATATTAATCACTTAAAATGAAAATATTGCAAAAATTGTCATCGCTTACCTATGCATTCCACAACCATCGATTTATTAGTACTATCTTCGGTGAATATCGGCATCTTACCATTCCCATTATTATCACAAGATTCGTCTTCAATTAAAATGTCTTTTTCCATCGTATCCAACCCACTAGAGTCTGCGAAATATCTACCGATTATCTCAGGAAGCAATCAATGTTTTTTTAATTACCCTACAGTAATCTGATTTGAAATAAAGATGCAAGATTAACTTCTGAAAGTAACTTATAATATATTAGGCAGTATAAAATACAAGAAACCTGCGAAATGCCATATTTTAGAACAATCTTAAAAACGCACCTTTTTTATCAATGTCGTCCACATAACCATTTTCACCGGAGAAAGTCGGCTTGGTGCAATCTCCATTACTCTTATCATCCCGATGCTGCTCTTCATCGTCTACAACCTTTTCACTAGCCCAGATACCGTTTCTGATCGCTTCTATTGATTTATCCACACAATTTTTCGAAGTTTTATCTAAGATCGAATTGTTCTGAGCCTTCTTCAGCGACGTCTGCAGGATAGAAATGGACGAGATTATCACAGCTATCTAATCTAAAGGTCTTACGTGACCATGAGAAACAAATCAAAAAAAGATCGCTGTAGAATATCCTGCACACTTAAAATTGTAAGTGAAATAACAACGATAGCCTGATACACTTGGCCCTACAAACGATAAGTCCCATTTCACTTCTTGCGAGCAAACAGATTCAGCATACGTTGGAGTTATAACCCGAGACGTTGATTGCGAAATGTTTCGAAAATTTAAAAACTACTTGCAAAGCAGAATCCACGTCAACACCAACTGACGCATGCACTTCGTTCTCAATTACTTTACAATTATTAGTCGTTGACTCATCATCCAAAGTAATCATTTTGTAACATACACCGCGAAAAGAGAACGGTTGAAGCAGCACCAACTGAAAACAAACGTCTTGTATTTGAAATATACCAGTCAGAAAGAGGGAACAATACCCGCTACAGGTAACATCCTGGGAAGTACACTGGAAGAAACAGACGAAGAACTTCTGACCAACAAATGCAAGCAAGTCTTTCAACTCCAGCGAATTTTTATCGAAATACATTCGAAACGAATCAGTCATAACTAATACTGAAAGTGAGTACTGCATTCAATAGTTGAAATGTCATCAATATCCAATTCATTTCCAAAAAATAATCCCAAGTCCAGCATTAGCTTAACAGTACAGTAATAGTACCATCGAAGTGTTGTCCCACTATGGAAATCGGGTGAACGAAGGATATCCCACATTCCTTGAAACCGAAAACCAAGACCCATCCGAAATATTCATGTGTTGGTCATTCAACACTATTCCTGCATAAGGCAGAAGTGCGATACACAAGTCAGCTTCATTTCTCAGTTCACTTCCACGCTGCTAATAATAAGTGACTAATTAAAATCCTAAAGGTGCTTCAGTAGGTTCCCAATATAATGCTTCAAGAGAAAGCAGTTTGATATGGAATGGATATCTCGACTTCATCTCAACTAGAGAGAATAATCTCACAAGTTATCTGAAACAGATAGGAAATTTCATGAACAAAATACTGTCAATACAGTCAAGTGTGGAGGTATACAAAAAGTGGCTTAATAGCGACAGAACCGAAAAATAAAAACTGTTAACGAGGGCCCCGGTCGATGTTCGCAATCCGTTCGGTTTCGGTGGGTTACAGCCGCCGCGTGCGAATTCAAGCAGTGCCGCATGCGAGAGCGTCCACATATCGATCGATCCCAGAGCAACATATACCCCCACACCACAATATATATTGACGGTGGCGGTCCACGTCAACTCAACACCAAAACCCACTCGACAGCATTTGAAGAGCAGGGACCTGACCGTGATTAACTGGAAATCCCCAGTATGTGGGAGAAAGAGGAAAGAAATCAATCCCTTTACGAAGAATCTACGTAATCTAAGCACTTATTGAAGATGAGAAGAGAAACTCTGAAAATAGTCTTTGAAATTCTCAGGATTGCAGCCAATGGACCAACTTACCCAACATGTTTTAAACTGAATTCGTGGACTACAAAACTAAAATGGATGGAACGGATATTTTACATCGAAATAAAACCTATACAAATCTTTTCCCAAATCTAAATGTACTGGTATTTGCAACCACGGTATTCCCGAAGAATAAAACAGAATCACTTGAGGAAAACGAACACTGGGAAGCTCACTCTCAGCATCGTAACCTTTATTTCAGATCTGTCAACAATCTTTTGTATCACAATTTTCAGTGTAACCATTAATACAGTATACACTTTCTTAACACTTCTTCAGCCCATCTACTTTTCCTGTTGGCACATATTTAGTTTTCTATGGCAAGGGTTAAATCATGTCTAAATATTTGAGATCTAATTTCAAAAGCTATAGCACTTCCAGGATATTTTTGAATTAAAACTGAACCCAACGCCTCAGCCTAACCCATTATTCCAATGAAGATGCTCATTTTTCAGGAAAAAAAGGAACTATATATCAGCAAACTCTCCTAGCCGTTTAGAAATCCCAACGATACATTACTAAAGTTCAAATGACAGTTCAGACTGACCAACCAATAAAGTTAATGCTAGGTTTAATTTCAAGGAAGAATAAAAAGGCCAAAATTTTCCATCAATTAAGATGCAGGTTTCACTTGCCCTTAAATAATGCTGAAAAGTTCACTCACTGTACCCAAAAAGTGGTAGTACAGGGCCCAATCGCTGGAAGGAGGATAGTAATAATTTTGAAAGGATTTGTCAGTGTTACACAATGCACAGACCCATAAGCTCTGTTGGCGCTCACTGATAATATTCAAATTTCAAATATGAGAATGATACTTTTGGAACTAAAAAACTACAACAGACTTGCCCGAAGTAATAGAAAGAGTAAGGATGCAATTTTGCTTTCCGATTAATCTCTGACCGATATTTCGTCCTTCTAATACATACACATACACATATACATAACACAAACACACACACACATGCACACACATACATAAATGCACTCCCAAACTTATAAGTTCTGTCCGTAATAAAGTTTAATATAGATCCAAACAGGGCAACCAACTTATTACTGAAATTAAATTCACAAAAGAATGCTATCTTCCGGTTTCGTTCGTCACTAAAATTGTCACTTATATATTCTCATGATATATTTCCTCACTTTAAATTTAATGAATTGAATAACAGTCAGGAAATGTTACAAAAGCTGAATGAAAAACAAACTATTGTGATATACACTTACGCCCCTCACTTCCCACCTTATACGTACGTCATGCCATCCCTCTCTACAATACAGCCACCTTTGTAGTATACACAGCGCTTCCCTGAGCGGAAAAATCCAGCATACGCTGACATATATGAACATACGAAAATACCGATACCGACCGACCGACCGACCGACCGACCGACCGACCGACCAAAAGACACTCACAGACAACGCCTGAACAATTGATGTCGGTCGTGCCACACCATTTCTTCGTTTGTCTTCGTCGCGTCGTCGCGCGACAGCAAGATATCAGTATTGCAGTAGTTGTGAACGTCACTGGATAGCAAAGGAAACACGGCCGATACTGCCGTTGATGGTCTCTGGTCGTGTTCTACAGTTTCTGTCTTACTGCTCGCTCCAAGTTGTGGCCAAAGGTGGAGAGTCGTATAAAAAGACTGTGCTTTGCTTTAATATTGTACATGCTGAGAATGTCGAAAAATTCAGAGCTTAAACATTGGAGAAAACAAATTCAGTTAAAATTTAGTTCAAAAGGCTGCCAAAGGCAATTCTGCAGGCAAGTTGTATTTGGTATTGAAACTGTACAGGAGACCACTTACCTCCTAAATTGAGCACTGGAACATTGCGCAAGTGTCCCACAAGCCAAAATTGTAGTCACGCTATGGCTCAGAGTTTAAAGTCACTTCATGGCGCACAACAATGAGAAAATGAGTGAGGACAAATTGTAGAATGGGAAATATTGATCCATTCATCCCTAATGACATACATTGTTGTTTCTACTATGAGCTATATTAATACAAGTTGATAGTACAGTTGACGGAATCTTCTGAGGATACGCTATCCTCCCAGTCATAGGTGACAGATTAGGAAAAAATTGCAAGTAAGCCATAACATTATAACTCCTTGATCCCATCTCGACATTTTTTTCGTCAAGTGGACTCAGGCTTGCAATAGCATTTGACGTCATTGTGGTGATTAATACGTTGAATGTTAGGCGGAATTTGTTCCACTGCAACATTCCAGGTGGGCCTATTCCGGAGAGCCAGAAATTTCGGACATTATTTTTTCAAAGCGTGCTTTAGAATTCCAAAAAACTGAACTCTTACCACCGTAAAACAGTTGGAAAATATCTCCGATTAGGGCAAGAATAGCTAGAAGGACCTGAATGACATACTGATATACAGCGGAATTTACATTTCTATGTAAGACAGTACAAACGGATATACGAAGATTACATAATACAAATAAAGTCCATGCAATTTGGACAGGTGAGTGTGTGCGCGTGTTTCGGAGCACGGGCGGGAATAGGAAACAGAAAGACGAGATAGTAAATCGAAAAACGGGGATTATCCATTCAAAAAGAGCAATTCTGAACAAAGGTCACCAGAAGTAACGATGACTAGAAATCAACCATAGGCGATAGTTCCTCTTTAGACTGTAATATCTAAACCAACATATTCATGCCGCCGCTGTTTTTCAGGACATAAGTCACCGCTGTTTGATCCATGCTTGTATGTCAAAATATCTTTTGGGAAACGATAAACATATGGTTTTTTTTTTACTCGAAATCAAAACTTTTTTTAAATGTTAGCGTATCATTACAACCGATTTAATAAAATCAAAACTGTATGTTGTCATGCAACATATTTCATTGAAAGCACTACGTAACCTTCCTCTATCCACAATCTTTCATATTTGCATTGTTATCATATCTTGAATAGTAATATGCAAAATTCTACAAAATTTTCACAGGGAATCAACAGATAGATAGCCTAAGTAGTGGATGAATTAAAGAGAATGGTCTGACTGTCGGATCTTATTAGGCAGATAAAGGCTGAAAGAAAGTAAACGCGCCAGTTGCAGTTGCACTACAAACAAAAGCACTGTGTAACGTAATCGGGCAGTTATGGACAAGGCAAAAATCATTTAGTTATATACAAATAGCATGTTTTAGATGTTGAGAGCGTAACGTTTCTTCAAATGGGATCACTCATAGCAATTTTAACAATCTATTCTAATCTGCTTGCAGGCAGTGGTAAAATGCAAATACTATCGTTCAAATAAAATATATCGATGGATGCTGATGATATTCATATATTGAATAATCAAGCAATATCAAAAACGTACAGAGAATTTCGGCCAAGCAAGGTTACAATTTTTAGAAGTTTCCTTGTAGTAAGTTACGATAACCGAGATAGTGCAATTTAAAACTTGATGGCCTCTTTTAGAAATAATGAGCTGCTAAAATAGAACAACCGACTTGTAAAATTAAGAAAACATTGTGAGCATCTCATCAGTTTTAGTTCTTCGCATGCAAATTGTGGTTTTATTTATTAAGCAAATATATAATGCATGTTCGGTCCAGTGATTCCATTTGCCGCTTCAAATAAGCGATGACCTGCTTCAAAGGGTACGAAATTTCGTTTATATTTCAGTATATAGTTCGTGAGTCAATTCCAATGATTTCCACATTTTGAACTTTATGATATTACATTACATGATTTACAGCGGTTCTAACAGGAATTGGCAATTGGCCAAATTTTCCGTACACACAAAGCTTGGAATTTAGTCGGGGGTGGTGCTGGTATCTACGACGTTCTGGTGGTGTCGCTTGATTATCGTTGGAGTGATGGATTTGGTATCAAGGCGCCACACGTCCACCTGCCGAGGCAATGGGCGCTTTAGAACGGTTAGAAAAATCATGAAATATAGGAGAATAGAGAGTTCGCATTTGTCAAGTTCGCCTAGTTCTTCACTACCATACAAGCTCTCTCGAATTTCGGATGGCAAATCTAAGCAACTTATGAACGGTGAGCTCTTTCATCCTTGATTTTCACTGTCGGATGCTACATCATCATTCGGCTGAATTACTCCACGAATAATATAAGATCGTTCTATCGTGCGAGGTTTTTTTTGTTCTCTATATTTCAACTATATTCATTGTTTTAAAGCAGGTCAACAATACCACTAATACACGGAGTTTTTGGTGAAAGTGTGTTCACATTTGTTCACCGTATAAGTCTGTATCGTAGTAACGTGCTTCAGGCAGCTCGTATTGCTTAATTCCTTATTCAGTGATCAAACTCGAACATTATTTTAGTTTCCATATTCCGACAACATGCTGTTATTTATTTCATGCTTTTTTTTACAGGCGCATTATCTCCTTTACATACAAGGCGTGGACCCTTGAATGACTTGGTGACGCCAACGCCTGATTTTGCCGGATTTGATTATTTGCATGAATGTCCCAAACTGCTAACTGTAACAAGTGATGAAGACTGCCAGAATGTTGCTGTTGCCTTCTCTGACTTGGTCTTTTCTTACGTTTATAAAGTTAATAGATACTGCTGTTGCTGTTAGTGTAAATTTGACGTAAAGTTTCTCTTTCAACGCATATCTACATATGGCGCCTGTACAAAATAGAAATACCCAAAATTTTCGTACTCTTCGGTTATAGCTATAGACAGTTCCAGGATAAATTGCAAATAGAGCTGGAGCAAATATTGGTACACACGACGGATCATCAAAAAAAAATTTATGGAGAGATTACCTTCCTTACTACCGGCGATTATCCTTCTGATGATATCTCGAACAGGCTGATGCCTGTATATGAGCTTAAGACTTCGGAACCTGTACCTAGTTGCAGTAAAGAAATTGAGAGAGAACCGTGAGTTAGTTTTTAAGATTTATTTATCACTGACCGCAATCAGGAATAATTCAAATTTTCCAAATTTCTTCCTTCTCATTAATATTTAGTGAAGATATTTGTTTTTGTAGTAGTCAATGTCAATTTTTTTTGGTTCAGAATAGTGGAAGATCCATGCACGGACAGCGAAATAAATTGGCTGGATGAAGGTTTTGATGTTTGGCCTCCAATCAATTTGTCTCAGAAATTCTGGGTTTTCGCTCGCGAATATCTCGATCCTCTAGATGAAGAATACTTGCAGCAGTGGTGGTCAAGTATTGTTCAGCTTATTCATAATAATGACATTTCAAAGTCGCGGTCTCAGTTATGTCCAGGTAATTATGTTCATATATCGTAATTTCTAGATGATTACGAAAATGAAAGTGTTTAATGTTTGAGTCAGTTTGGTCTTCTTCAGATGGGTTCGAATCTGGAATATTGAAGATGCCGAGATAATCTTGCTTCAGTTAAGCTTAGGCATAAAGCAGATAGTTCATTTTTAGATCCGAGACAGTAACGAATTCTTGACTGAGATCCCGGAATTTATCTCTATTGTTCTATTCAGGGTCTTTTTAGCTTGCTAGAGAGAGAGTATGCATGGATGCAAAAGTGGAAAAATTTATTATTAATGCGGGAGATAAAGTTGGTAGGTGGAATAAATCTATTGTCGGTCAAGTATTTCGAAACTCTTTAAGCAGATGTGATTTTAATGCATTACATTGTAGTGACAGCGAAAAAAAGTACTCGTTGTGAGACCACACTGCACGATCGTAAAACCAGCTCTCTACCGTCTTTTTCGAAATGGGGTACCCCGACATCGCTTCACCGGAACAGGTAATGATAATGATACTTTTTAGATTTTAAGATTCTTTATTTTTTTGCCATTAATCCATTTGGTTTTAATTAGTTTCCTGTCATTACTCATACTTACTTCAGGTCTTTCATATCCAGTAAAAATAGCTCCTCACACGTCAGGTTGAAGCTGCTTAACAAAGATTCGTCACCACCTCCGAATAAAATAGCAAGGTAGTCGATATAAATGAATTTCTTGGGAAGAAAAATTTAAATTTCTTATATTTTTGATGTTTATCACTCTCTTTTAGATATGAAAAAAGATCGTTATCACAGTCGTCAGGGAAAACTATATCATTGCTCGATGATCTCGTCAGCGCGTATGTCGGTGGAAAAAATGGTAGCTTAGATAATCATTACAATGGCGTGCTTCTTAGATTGGAAAAAAATAATTGTCCTCCTAGTAAGACTTCTGTTTATAATTTGGGACAATTATTGTAAAGTAGAGCTAAGATCCTGGATTTACACATGTTCGTTATGGGAAACTGCTAGTGATATGAAATTTTTTCATATCATTAGTAAGATGATATGAAAAGATTATTATTTACATAAATTCTAGGCAGTTCTCATATTGGTTTCCATTATTCTTGAAAAAGTTTTGCATTTTTAGAAAAAGATTCGGTTTCATTGGTTCAGCTTGAGGATAACGATTGGATAATAAAAAATGAAAAAGCTAGAAGGGAGGACGTATTTCGAATCGCTCATTCAAATGGCCTCACGTCTGAAGAGAACGGTGCCGCCAATTGTGGAGATACATTAGAAATGTTAAATTATGCTATAGCCGATTACCTCAGTAGATTTGGTAATTATGTGAATTGTTTACCAGTTTTTTAGAAATTCAAATAGTGTCAGATTTAATAAATGAACTCTTCAACTTTCAGATAAAGAACCTGATGCAAGCAAATGCAACAGAGTGGTTCAAGAAATCATCGGGCCGGGAAATGTAGAAGAATTAATTAGGAAATGTGGATCCGGTAAAAAACATGTTGAGGTTAGCTGTTGTGGTTCACTTATTCAAGAGATGCCATCATTGGCTAAAATTTGCCTTATTTATTAGATCTTATAATGCTTCATTATTTTGGTTTATTTGCGATCATAATATTTTCTAATACAGGATGAAGTATCTGTAGCCTTCAAGAAATTACAAGCGGAGCTTACTGAAAAAGAGATGCCATGGCGTAGTGTAGTTACTAAAATTTGGCATCGCTTGCTCGCGGAATATTTGCGAATGAAGTTAGAACAAGCACTTGACAAAGTAGATCAAGAAGTTAGTTTTTCCATCTATTAAAGATATTTTTTAATTTTTTCAAATCTTTCAAAGATTTTTACCGCTGTAGCATCCGATGAGCTACTGTGCGTGATTGTTTGCTACTTAATTTAGTCCTCATTTTATAGTATTCTTTAAAGTTCGAGATATTCAGCATATATAACGGATATTCTGCAGATGTTTGAAGTATATGATAAATATTATTCGGAATTTCCAAGACGGCGACCAATGAACGAACAGGAAAGAGAAGAATGTCGTTGTGTTTTGCAACGAAGAAGTGATGTAGCCCAGGCGTACTATGGCAATGAGTATGCTGCTTTAAGCAAATGGAAACGTAAGCGTTAGGTTTAACTATGATTTTCAACATAAAGTTTATTGTTGGTTTAAGAAAGAGGCTGCTACTGTACTCTCGTCTTTATTACTTTCAATTTTATTGTACCCTCGAGCCACAGCTGTTTCAACTTTGTCTCTCTTTTCTTTGATTTTTATCAGTGTTGAAACTGCCATTTGAAAGGGCAAAGTTTGCTGTGGTTTTTATACCTCAGTACTCGTTGTAGGTAAGTTTTATTTATTTATTTTCTTTTTCTATATGGTGCATAAGTAACTAGCGGTATCATTTACGGTAGTTTATTTGAAATTCGAGGTCTTGTTCCTTATTTCAGTAAGTTCTGATGATGTCCTTGCGTAATAGGAAAATTTTCATTTCTACAGAGATAAGTATGGCACAGAGGAAGGGTAACTCAAAAAAAAAAATGTTTCAAAAGACAAGTCTGTGATATTCTTTTCTTTCTTCCTTGTTTATACCTAGTCCTTATGTTTCGTTAACTGTTCTTTCTGTTAAGTGATTGACTGTAGTTAGGTTTATGAGTTTTTCGTTCTTTTTTTGTATTACTTCTGGGATATTTTTGAAACTTCTCTGCAGTAAATAAACGAAATTTTCAGATAAGGTAGGTTGTGTCAAGGATCTGAAATTCGATATATGTCCGAAAAACAAGGGTTTGGATAATAATAGCGAATATAAAATGTGTCTTATAAAGAACGTCGACTTCTGCAGTAAGTATGAAATTGGAAGCTAGAGAAAGTTTTGTTCAGGCTTGTTCCTCTGAAACTGAAAAATGTTAGGTGGACAGATTTGTCGTAGTGATCAATTTAGAGTCTAGCGGGAACCACTATGTTCGAAGGATACGGTCATTACTTGGAATATTTCGAATTCAAGCAAAATGGTCTTGGAAACTTGTAAGGGCTTCTGAAAATAGGTAGTCAGAAATGATCTTTTGGTATTACGATCTCAATAAATAGCTCCTAAATGAAACAACGATACAATTCAAATTTGAAATTGTATTCGAATTGTATTTTCGTGATACATGCTGATGTAGTTAACACCGTAAACGAGCTTAACTTATCCTATGAACTTTCTGCAAGTTGACCGATAATTTTTCAACTTATTTTTATTGCTTCGATATGCTATGCATAATGGATGCATTTTTCTTCAAAGTTTGAGAATTTTTTGTCGTTTTCGAATCATTGTGCAGAAAATATGAAAAGGCGTAGGTATGAGTCGGAATAAGGAAATTTCAATGTAGTTTGGTAGTTTGAGAAGACAAAAAGAACACGATAGTGGAATTGCAGATGTTGTATTCCAAATGTTGTATTGCACATGTTGTATCTATATCCAGGATTGTAAATTATGCATTATTGTTTGCCCATTTAAGTGCTCGGTGCGAGCTTTGTAATTATATTTATCACATTTTTTGGTGAATATGATGGTTTATACCATTTTCAGTTGTTTACTGTTTTACCGTCTCATTGTGATATATTTTTGTGCTTAATCATTTTTGGACTTTTAAATTGTACAGTTAATCTTAACAAAATTATACCTTATAAAGATTTCTGGAGTGCATTTGGACATAAAGACTTCAAAATAAAATTTTTGTGTAGTATGAGTTTTATTGGAAGTCTTACTTTTTATATAGTAAAAATGCCTTCAGAACTTTAGCTGAAATTGATCTAGCTTTGAGTGAAAATATAAACATTAGCGGCAGAGCACTGGTGAATTTCCTGAGAGGCACTCGGATTATTAGCTTTCAGGTACAGGCTTTACAAATTTCTTGTGGACTGAATATGAGATTTACGAAAAATTGTGATCTGGTAGATTTTTTGTGTTTAACCATATTTGCTGTTTTCAGACAGTATTTAATCTTCTAATTAAATACTAGAGGGAATGTGGTGGTTTTGATTTGTGTTGAAGTTAAAATTGAGTTGTGGGTTGGAGTGCTAATTCAATGAAGAATGCATGTATGGTGTTGTGGAACCGTAGTTAAGTGCAGTAGTTGTTTCATTTCGTTTCTAGAATATTTCTGATTTTTCAGCTTTAATGCTAATTAAAGGCAAAAAAACTGTAAAACTGTATGCAAAAGCTTTGAATATGATGTAGAGTAGCAGAAAGGGGCATTTTAATATCAAGTTTGCTCAAAGTTCGATTTTGAGACCGGTCAGAATTTTCACTTATGCTTTCATTTTATGAATTTGCATTGAATATTTGTTTGGATAAATACGTCTTTGAAAGAAAATTTGTTGGTTTGATTGCTGATTTCTATTTGCGAATTTGGCGTCCGAACATCCGTCTGCTTTCGCCTTGGGAGGTGTCGATTTCGTTTTTCTAGAGGGAACTATATGGAAAAAGCTTGAATGCCGAGGTTTTCCTTGCTGGACCATGGCAAGGTTCGGAATATTTTCTACAAGTACCACCAAGCGATTCCATCGACTTTCTTTGGTCCTGAAATTATATTCAATTCACATGTACAGTATTGATATCTGAGTCAAATGGTGCTAGTACTGTACATTTATGGTAATCTTGACCCAAAATATTAAAATATAGCTTCCTTAGCCATGAATACGGATTCACTATGTGTTTTAAAATAATAGGCCTATAAAGACCTCAAGATGTTTAGACATAATCATCCGTTCGTGCATATCAGTAGTACTGCGTTTTTGTATTTGTCGCAGAAAAAGAAATATCAGTGCTCCCATAAACGAGAAGCATACAAATCCGATGGTCATATTGCGTAGATCCATTATATAATCAGTCATCCGGTGCATGTCATCTGCTACCTTAAAATTAAATTTAAATTCTCTTTTATATTCGGGCTCAACACTTCTTCAACTTCAATTGGTTCAAACCGATTCAAAGCATACCTGATAATGTAACATGAATTCTTAACCTGATCTTGCACACTTTAAGTACTTTAATAGAGCTCAAATTGATGATCTTTAAATTTTCTAGTTGAATTTTCGACAAAAAGAACATAAAAGTTATTTATCAGCTTTCAAACATATTTTATTCTTTTTATCTTCGTTCTAGCATCATTGTAAACCATTCAAACTGAAATTTTGAACAATTTAAAGGTTTTAGCTGACAGATAAATTTGTTTTTGAATGCATAAATATATAATATGCTACAGATGTGACTAATTTCTTAAAAAGAAATTATTTGAAAATTGCGAACGATTTTTTAAGAATAATTGTGCATACCTGTATCAATTTCGGTACACCTTTGAAGAAAATATAATTCATATCAGGATAAATGACATCCATTTGATGACGATCTGTTTTCTCATCACCGTTCATTTCGAATCGTTCTCCCTTATAAAAAGTAGTTGTTATAGGAATCTATACGTACGACAAAACATGAAGCAGCAATGAAAAGAAAGAGCTAGCGCTATGTAGCAATGATAACGTAATAATGATAATAAGGTGATAATATCAGCATTATGTAGCCTAAACATTTCACAATAATATGATGCATAATAGCTGTTCATGTGGTATGCAAGTAAATATGAATTGGCTGATGTACCTAAAAGGCATTGATATCTTGTAGGTGGACAGGTACTGCGGGCAGATGACGAAATTTCAGTTTTCTGAGAGCTACCTAATGATAAGTGGCATTCTCAGTGCTATTTTTTTGCATATATGCAAAGGTGAGATTATTTTTCCTCTTTGTCTTTCTATTTTCAAAATAAATGGAATTATAGAGCATTGGTAATGCATATTTGTTAGGCCACTAAACTCCTTAACTTATTCAAGTATGCTTGATGATTAAATATTTAAAAAAAAAATTCTGAAGCGGAAGCAACAGAAGTGGCTAAAAATTTTTGTGCAGTTAGATTATTTTATGGGCTCAGCATTAAGATCTGCACAATTCGTAAAGAATGAAGAGGAGGAAATGATGAAAGGACTTCAAGGTTATTTTATCTGTCGAGCAGAAAAATGAAGAAGAGGTGGAAAGTCAGACCATTATCTATTAGCTTTGGAAATGAAATGTTAAAGCTTTAAAAATTTTCGTTTAAAAAATGTACGGTCAAAATTTTACAAAAAAGCGTGAAACAAACCGTTTTGTTCTTCGTTATACAAAGATGAAACACTCAGAGACTTTCGTTATCAATGATTATCGATCAGACCCGCAAATCAGATAAGACGAATGCATTCCTTATTATAAACAATTTTTTTTTGCTGTATCACAGTTCGTTGAATCTGATTGTAAATTTAATAATAAACAAAATAATATTCTTACCTACCACAAAAAACTATGTTGAAATAATTTCAGTATGCAAATGGGTCGAGCGATTAATCCTGGAATTGTTTTTCGTTATTAGTTTTTTATCAAAAATAGCAATCAAATTTGCTCCGATTACCAATTATTTCATTTTTAATCGGGGAAACTATCAAAAGAACACAGCACAGGATTAATTTTGAAATATATTTAGCCAATTTTTAAGATTTTTGCACTAGTTCTCAATATATTTTCCACTTGCTAGCAACCACTGAAAAATCAGTTTTATGATTAATTTCTTACTCTGACAACTAAAGTTTGATAAATTCAAGATTCGCTAAAAGTACAAATTGTTTCATCTTTATTTTCAAATAAACTCCAAATAACTGATTCAATACGCAATTATTCAGAAGATGAAGGGATTAGATTAACTGATGGAGATAAGCTACTGTTAACAAATTAACGAAATTATCAAACAATAATAGGGAAGGGATTATTCTTTCACCTAAAATGTCTAAATTACTATCTTCGGAGGTAAAGTTATGCGTATCTCGAACTGTGTTGTAATAAATTATATTCCTTCCAAGATTTTCTTCTTCTCTCCAAGATACATTTCGAATTAACCACTGCTGAAAGCAAATTAAGTACTGATTAAAGCAACGTTTGTAGAATGATGCAAATAAAACAATGGAAATAAAAAAGTAACAAACAGCGCTTTTGAAAATCAATGGTTGAAAAAAGTTGAATCAGATTTGAAGAAATTAAGAAAAATCCTGCTTAAGGAAATCTGAAAATAATAACTAACTATTATCAGAAACATTTGCTAACATCAATTACAATAATCATAGAATATGGAGTATAATGGTGAATATTCGTACAATTTTGAAAAGTTCAATTTTACGTATCAAAAAGTTATGCATCTTTACTTGATAAAATCAAAGCGATGCATTAACAAATTCTTCCAATTTATGGAACAAAATAACAAAAATAGTTTAATAAAAAATAAGAGAAAAAATGCCGTTGTTGAAATTCCAAAGAACAGTTCAACTGATTGGTTTGAATGTCAAATATATATCAAAAGCAAAATGGATAAAACTTCGATTTTTCCAAAGCTATTTGGAGGCAAGTCATAAGTCACAATTAATCTGTAAAGTATGTGAACTTCACGATTTTAGTATCAAGAGGCTTTGCAGATCTTTAGAACTATTAAAATTGATAGCCGAGATTTATTTAGATTTTTGAATTCCACTGCACCGATCATTTTTATTGCAAGAAAGTTGGACGAAAATGCAAAATTGATATCACTTTTTAAAATGGTTTTGTAGAAAAGAAGTAAGTTGTCTCGCTTATTCTGTCGTCATGAAGCGGTGTCACATTTTCTCCATAATAATTTGAAAACTGGTGGGAATGATGAAGAAAATTTTTCAATCTTGCTAGCATAGTAGAAAAATTAACTATACACTCATGGGCAATTTTTTTCTGTTTTGAAATGCATGGAAAAATGCGGAATAATTTTAATTTCATATTATTCGAATCTCTCTAAAGGATCACAAGTTATTTTTTTCCTTTTCGTGTATTCTTACACCTATTTTAAAAAGACATTTTGTCTTCACCCGTTACTTTTCTGTTTTTCTAAGTTTTATTACTATTTTTTTATTCTTTCAAATTGGTTAATAGAGTCATTTTCACGCTAAGCTAGCTGAAAATATGATTTCAACACTACTGGAATTGGTGTTTCCCGACAAATCAAACAATGATTAAATCATCAAAAAACCTAATTTTCAACCATAATCTACAAAATTTTAGATAATAAATAGAAGGCTTGATTTCGATATTTTACGTCTCAATGATAAATATTTAATAAGTGAGTCAGTTAGTTGCTAGATCCAGACAATGAGCGAAATAAAGAAAGAAATTGTCTTAAGAAAAATTCAAACTCGTTTGAGTTATCTACCATGATTGACTAACTTAATTTAGATTTGAAGTAAAGCAGTCAATTTTCTTTTTTTTTAAAAGTGCAGTCAATCAAAAAATAATGAATGCTGTAAATACTGAAGTTTTGCTACAGCCATAAAAATCCTTGCATTGTTCGACAGATTTAAAAGTACGTTTTCTTTTTAGTTTCTATCTTAAAAATTTTTTGAGTATTGTCAAAAAGATTTGGAAATTTTTGAAATGAAAATTTTTTCTATGCGTTCACGAAATCATTTTATTTTTGAAAGTCTTCGTGTGATGCAAAAATGAAGATACGTAAGAATAGGAAAAAATGTACTCAGTTTATCTTTTCTTTCTGAAATTTCTACATGCTGGGCAATTTGTATTTATTTGTTCACATTTCACTTGTCAATGCTGATTGAATGTCGAAAACATTTTAAATCAAACCTAACGCAGTAGTTGTCAACACAAACTTAGTATTTTGATTTTAGTTGAGAAAAATTCTATCGCCAGTTAAATGTGTTAAAATTTAGATCTTATTATAAAAAATTAACTTTCAGAATCTGTGTAAAAATAATTCTTTTGCTTTAAATCTTTAGTTTTCAACATATTCATAGGTATAATTTATAATTTTATTTTTATTGTTTAAGGTTTAAATGAATGTGAGACCAATATGACTTGCATAAGAATGAACTATCTTTTCAAATAGTCTAGAAACCGATTTAAAATCACATAAAAAATATTGATTCATTAATATTTTTATTTGGTCATATATTATGCAAAGTCCTACATCTTTGATTTTTTTTAATAAGAGTAAGTGAGTTCTACCTTATTCTTTATTAAAAAGGCACAACTTTCTCAATCCATTACTCATATTGGTCTATATATCGATTCTTCTTACTTTCATTTTTCATAGTATTGGAATACTAAATAGTACATTCGGACATGATTTCTTTTGTCTTCAGAATAAACTAATTCCGGAAATGGATTTCGAATTTTGAACAAATACTGATTGTTGAATTTACAAGATATTGCATTAGGAAGTAGATTTAAATTTCTGAATGATTTGTTTCGTGCGCTGAAAGCGCCAATATTTGTTACGTATTATGCAGTAACTTTAAACGATAATTAAATTTCAAAAGATGCAATATGAAATACTTCAACTTCCCCATTCATTAAGTTTATATATTTAAAATTCAAAAGAATGGCAAATTTTGGGAAATGTTTTCTTTGTTAGGCTTAATAGTGTAGTTTTCTTACTTTTGCAAGCCTTTTAATTAGATTCAATTTTGTCGTTCCTCCATTTTTTCTCCTTCGTCGTATTTCTCCCCCCGGCAGTATTTCATATTATGGTTCATTTCATTCAAAATTTAAACGAGAATGTCCAAAGATTGCTTAAAGTGATACAAGCTTTCTTAGCAACAATTTTTTTCAGTTTTGATGATGATTGGTGTTGGGTGCGCCATTCTTAACTTCATCTAAATAGGAGCAGTTATAACATTTAAGGTGTAGAGAAAGTTTGAAAGAGGAATAAAAAATTTTAAATATTGGACTTCAAATTTCGGACTATATAAACATATTCTTCTAATCCTAAATTATCTAATATTTATTTTATATAACAGTCCCTTGTAGTTGTTAAAATTGAATAAAGGCCAATGATTTAAGTAATGAATCTGAGACTTTGAGAAAATTAACCGGATCGATTTAGGTGAATTCATCTGTCACTTCATTTGGCTTCACACAATCATAGACAGATCCAAAATGGAATAATTATTGGACTTTTCAATTCAGCTATCATTATTGCGCATATTCATCATAACGGCAGATTACAGTTAGATACCTAGTGGTCAGTTTTTAGAAAAATTTTCTTCTATTGTTTGATCTAGCCAAATGTTTTATACTTCTATTATTTTAATAATTTTATTCTCGATTTGTTCATGGTATTACCGTTTTCTTTTCATTGCAGTATCAATTATATCTACGAATAATAAAGTCTTAAATATGAGCAATGTAATCTTCAAACATGAAATGAAATTGTCAGTCATATGACTCCATAAAAATCTTTTAACATTGATATGACACATCTAAAAAACATACATAAAAAGTTCTAGTTTTTATTCAAAATAACAACTTCCTAGCAGATATGTTACACTCGATATCACCCAGAGCTAAATTTTGAAATAATAATTTCTGGTTCATTTAATTGCATCAATAGCTTATCAAATAGAAATTTATTTTGATGAAATTACAAGAAAAGGTTTTAATTTCTCAGAATTATTAAATTCTACTGAATTTTTTTGGAATGCAAAATTCCAGAAGTTAGGGGTAGAGCTGTGAGTATTATATGGATTAAAATCATCATTTGATAAATGATCACATAAAAGAACCCTCATTATTTCATTGCGATTTAATTAATTTACTATTTCTGCATATATATA
>UPTC01000157.1:48555-60888 GCA_900537255.1 Acanthocheilonema viteae | reverse complement strand
TTTCAGTCTTATGTAAATGAGTGAGATTTTTTTTTAATGTAAATGAGTGAGAAATTAAGTGATTTATGATTGCAATTACAATCATAAATCACTTAATTAACAGATAGTTTCTTTTTTTGCAATATAAATTTCCACAAGATACTTCCATGATTTTAACATTTCTGTATTATAAGATAATTTCGAGTTTCCAATATGCAATTGTAAATATTGAAAGAACAATTGGAACCAAAAAAAATTCATAAATAAAAACAGTATAATAGTTTTTTTACACAATAATTCAAAAACAAAAACGATATATGCATCAAATTATATATCAATCTTACACATTTATATCTTATATATATAACTAAAATATTTATTAATATTGCCTATACAATTATTAATTCAAAGTTTTTATGACTAAAATTAAAGTTGATTAAAAGGAAAAAAATTATTAATTTCAGAAATTTTACATCAGATGTAATTAATGCTGTTACAATGTCATCATCATTTATAACAGTTGAAATAGTACGTGCTGGCCTTAGTTTATTACCATTTACTGCTATTGGATTCATTATCATGTGCATATTTTCTACCGTAACAACAATTATCAGTTCTTTACTGGTTTCACAATTTCAATATTGCAAGGTAAATTAACAAAATTTCTATGAGGGGGAGAAAAAAATCAGGAAAGGTTAAAGAAAACATTTACGCGTTAATTAACAAAAATCGATCTCCCTTTTTTTTCTTTTTCTTTTCACAAATGATATTGCAAAATTGATTGTTAACATTTCATTCATTTCCAATAGGGAAAGTAACAAATTTTTATTTCAGTGATTTGGGAATAAATAATGGCTGATATGAATATACTGCATCAATTTATTGTAGATTGTGGTAGCGGTGGTAGCTTGCGTGTCACCACTTTTAGCGTGTAGTACAGCACTCGGTATTCTGCTATGGTGCGGTTTACGATTTGGTTCCATCTTGTGTGTCACACCATTACTGGTATTGGCCATTGGTGTTGATGATGCATTTTTGATGATAAACTACTGGCAACAACAGATTTATCAACAGTATTGTTAACATTTTTTTCCTTTAGTTTATTTTCTTCACTTTAATTTAACTTCATGAAATTTGCTGTAAATTGATTTTGAAAGGCAAAAAAAAACATGCAAAATGTATAAGTTCTTTTATAGAAAAATGATAACAAAAGAACTGTTTAAAGACAACGAAATGGAAAGACTATGTGAAAGAATGTGCAATATGCTACAAGAAGTTGGTAAGTGTCGTATCATCATTTATCATCAAAAATTTAGATGTGCCGCATAAAATTTCGAAAAAAAAAAGTTTTATAAAAAAGAAATACTGTCCAACTTCTGTCTTTTGTAACGATTGAAGGCTATAGTGGAAGTGAACGTTGATGACCTTTTAGCTCTATGAATTTCTCAGAAAATTTTACAGGTCCTTCGGTTACAATAACAACATTAACGAATGTGCTAGCATTTTGTGTTGGAGCGCTTTCACCAATACCCGAAATTCAAGTTTTTTGCATTGGAAGTGCTGCAGCCATGATCGTTGACTTTATCTATCAGGTTTTAATTTTACACAAATTCATCATCCATTTTCGTTTTTATTAGCTTCAAAATTTTTAATAATTATTAGCATTCCAATGATAAAAAAGTTATGATACTTCATTATTACAGAAAAATATTGCTATTTTTGAAAATTACTAATATATTTTTAAAAATATCACAAATTAATTTTAACGTGTATTGTCTGGGCTATCAAAAACATTAATGGAAAATTTCATAAATATTAATGAAAAATTCCATAAACAGATATAAAATTAACACAAAGGAGTTCATAGGATTTTTTTTTCTTAAATATAAATCCAACCACGATCATTTTATTAGCTTCACTGATGATCGATTTCATATACCGATATTTGTTACTTTCAGTTGTGGAATTATGATCAAAAGTAAACAGTGAATGACTTCGATTATTTTTCATAGTTCCTTTCCAATACTATTTTTAAATAACTGTTTAACAGTCAACTACCACTTTCTTAGCCTATTATCAATCTTAATCTATTATCATTATCAATCTATTATCGTGCTCGCTTTAACTCATTATTATTTTCATTCCTTCAAACTCTTTATTTCCTTTTTATCACTTTTATTACTTAAGAAAACAATGTAAATTATTTTTTTAAAAAAATTTATTATTTGACAAGATGCGCACGAAGGAATTTGGATTTTCGAGATGTATCATTTAGATAACACTATTCGCTGCAATAATGGTAGTGGTAGGAGGTCGTGAACTGCAGCTTGAAAAGTCTATGCATGCAATGGAACATAAGAAACGTAGAAATTTTGACGATCTGAATTCTTTACTCAAAAAGTGAGTTTATTAATTTTTATTTTCTATTACTCATAGTTTAGATATTCATGACGGGTTTTTTCATACGGAAATTAAAATATAATATTTTGAGTCAGTCATTCTTTTTAATTTTGTATTATAGTTATTATGATGCCATCTTCTTATCCATAATGATTAGTTTAGTTTCAAGATCATAACATTTGATACTACAAACTTTTAATATTTTTGAGTCAATCGTTTTAACTTCACATCACATAATTGCTGTATCTTTTTATCTGTAATGATTAATTTCAGGATCCTTCAAATTCATCAATGCTAGATAAAATAACATTTGTTTATATTTTAATACGCGCATAGAATTCAATAATTTTGTATTTATAATTTCTGCAAACTTTAGAATTGACTGATTTTTATTAGCTTCAAAATTTTTAATAATCATTAGCATTCCAATGATAAAAAAATTATGATACTTCATTATTACAGAAAAATATTGCTATTTTTGAAAATTACTAATATATTTTTAAAAATATCACAAATTAATTTTAACGTGATGGCAATATCTAAGTTTGCATCTCTCGTAATTTAAAAGTTTTGATCCATAACTAAGCTTAAAGCTAATTCTGCTATTTATTGTTGTCACTTATTTTTTAAAAATTCTATTTGCAGTTTACTGAACAGATATTGCTCTATTTTGTGTACCACATCGTTCTCAGTGTTTGCCGTTGCCGGTCTGCTCTTGTTCTGGTCAATATCAATATACGGGGCTCTCACCATTAGTGTTGAATTGAAACCTGAGAAATTGATAAAGCAGGATTCAGATATTGTGAAGGTATTGTTGCATACATTTTAATGATTTCTTTTATACCGAAATATTAAAAATGTAAAAATTCATTTCAAATAGTCAGTGAAATTCAAACGTCCACTTTTTCAATTTCTCTATCTAATTTTAAGCAAGAAATTATTGAAACAATAAAATATTTGAAAAATAAATTTTTAAGGTATTACAACTACGGGATGAATATATCATGCCATATTATGCTCCAGCACTTATCTTCGTTGGTAGGCCAGGAAATTTGAATAATTCTAATAGTATTCTCATGTTGCATAAGATCGTATGTATACAATATTTGTTATTCATTTCGTTTTTGTTTTATTAATTTTACGATAAACAGTAAAATGAATACTTTTTAGCATAGGAAATAATTAAGAATTGAATCAATTGGACTAAATATTTTAATAAAAAATTTTAACTAAACAGTAAAATTTCTATAAGAACTGTTAAATTGCTATCAAACTACAGTAAGAGCTATCAAATTGCCATTTAAAAAAATTTCTTTAAAATGGTAATTTGAAAGCACTTACTGCAGCATAATCTTTTCCAGTTTTTGTTAATCGTTGTAGGAAGTTTTTTGTCGAATTAATTTCAAATCAAAAAACTTTTTGAACGATTATTTTTATTCATATATGAAGGTCATTTAAAAAGATGACGTTGAAGTTTCTTTCATTCATTTCTCCCTTTATTTGTTGTTTTTTTTTAATTTTTTGTAGAATGCAAATAGCAAATAAAAGAAAATGAAATGCATTTTTATAGGTTGATGATTTCGAAGCATTACCAAGTTCAGTAGGACAAGCAGCAACAAAATTTTGGCTAAGAGATTATGTTGATTACATCGATGATGCTGATATCACTGATACAGAGCAAGTTTCATTTGATGGATCATGATATCTCAATTAATTAAGACATTTTTATTATTGCAACAGTCCCAGGAGATGACACTATTTTTATCTTTACCTTTGATTCTATTTGAAATTTCAGTAATAATGAAATATATGAATTTTTGGACAGGAATTTAACAGCAATTAGCATCAAGCAGTATGATCTGCAGAATTTTCTTGCATGGCCAGAATTTCATCATTGGAATGGATTTATGCAATTCGATTTCGATAAACAGTTAGCTTCTTCTTGAAGGCATTATTTATAGTAACAATTTAGCGCTAGCAATTGTTGATCTTACAATCTTCAAAATGTTTATAACTGTCTTATTTTTGTTAAGGAATTTCATGATGACAAGAAATATGCATAACTGATTAGATAGGATATCAGTTGCAAGTTAAGCAAATTATCAACTGATAGGGTTTTATTTGTAAATTTATGAATTTGTTTGTATTCTACTTTAGTGGTATGGGGTATTTGAAAAGTTATTTCTTCATGATATCATCACATTCTGATCTCGGGAAATGGTCCAGTCGTGCAAAATTGTTGAATCAGTTACGAAAAGTTGCCGATCGGGTATTTTGTTTTGTTTGTACAAGAATTTGCAATATAATTTTTCTGAGATTTCACTAAAAATTAACTTTTTTTAATTGATAATTTATCAATATCGTCGCTATTTAATCATACAGAATAATTTGATTTTCCGGAATTTCATTTTTGTACTTTTCCATTTGTTCTTTGGAAATTCTTGATCATTCCCAATCATTCCCATCGTTGATATTTCGCACTTTATCTTCATCTGTAATAAAGGAATTGAAGAGGGAGATGAAATGATGATCGATGCTGACAGATATTATTTGACAAACGGTGGTGTAATCAAAAAACAAAAAAAAAGACCATAAGCTGTTCTATTAATTTACAAGCAACATCCGCTTACATTATTTAAAATTTCGCAATAGACAAAAATATTTTCCATTTATAACTTCCACAATCATCTCACGATCAATTATTTGATAATTTCACTTTAATTAATGCATTTGTAGTTTAATGAATTAATATAATAAATTAGTGAGATTTGTTTATTCATTGCTCCAACTTTGTATGAATTCAACGATGTGATTATTGAAAATATTTCATTTCAACCACTAAATTACTTTTCTAAACAAAATTCATTTGCATTCATCGATAAACTCATTCCGGTTGCAGTATTCAATGCATGAAGTGAGTGTTTTCGATGATGATGCAAAATTTTTGGACATAATTGGAACACTGCTCAATCAAACAGTTCAATCGTCTGCTTTTACAGTGATCTTTATGATGTTTGTTTGCTTTCTTTTTATCCCACAATGTGCTGCTGTCATCATCGCTACTTTCTCCATTTTAAGTATTTTTATTGGTAAGTTGGAGACTTAGATTTTTTTAAAAACAAAATTAAAATATAATAAAATTATCTATCATATCTTAATTTTTATTTAAGAGATATAAGGCTATTTATTAAATAAATGTAAAAAGAATTGGGTAAAACTTGAATCGGATGTGAATGTAAACAGAATTGGATAAAATCTTAATTGGATGAAACTTGAATTCGACATGAATGTGAATAAAATTGACAAAACTTGAACTGGATATAAAAGTAAATAGAATGGAATAAAATTTGAATTTCATCAATTAGAAATTTAATGACATAAAGATAATAAACAAAATAATTGCAGGTGTACTTGGCTTGTTATCATTATGGAATGTTGATTTAGACCCAATTGTTATGTCAGCCTTGATAATGTCCATCGGTTTTAGTGTCGATATTCCAGCTCATGTCACCTATCACTTCTTTCGAGCTGGTTTGCAATTATTTCAAACAGAAAAAAAAAATCCAAGCAATATTTTGATTGACAATTTTGTTTTGAAAAAGCAAAAATTGTATTCTCGAATACTAAAGTTTCCTGGTTAAGTCTTTACAATAAATTCTGCTCAGCACTCACTTATATAATATCCTGTTTTAGTAAGACAATTGAAACTTAAATTTCTTTACCAGAAATTACTCAATTTATATTATCACTTTTTTACTTCAATTATTTATTTTGCTCAAACATGACACAAATTAATAAACTTGTCCTTATTTACCATATAGTTCACTAAGCATACAGTAAGCCTGTCTTCTTAACTTCTATCAAAGTAATACCTCTTTTAAATTTATCTTCTTCTTTCTTTATTTCTATTTCCATTACGATCATTCTCTGTTTGTTTAGATGAAGACACAACCGAAGCTTCACTTCGGCACTGTCTTAGCACAATCGGATTTCCAGTGTTGCAGGCTGCAACCTCAACATTACTTTGCGTGTTCAGTCTTCAGTTTAGCGATCTTCATATGGCTCATGTTTGTTTAGAATAAAAACCATTTCTCTCATTTATTTTATTGCCTTAAATTTGCAAGTTGTATTGCAAATTTATTAACTTATTTCCTAGTATGGTAAATTTTAAATCCTTTTAATTCATCCAGAATGATATTTTTAAATGTGATTTATATATTCTTATATTTTACAGGTTTTCGTAAAAACGATGATATTGGTTGTAATAATTGGTTTCATCCATGGTTTAGTAATAATACCTGTATTGTACAGCATTACATCCCGTATTCAATTACCGGGAAGAAAGCGAGTATTCAATATCAATGGTGAAACATCACCAAAAGTTGTTTCAATCTCAGAAGATTTAACTGTTACGCTTGCAATTGATGCAGAATTGAAAATTTCCATTCAATAAGCGTTTTTTTGTTTTGAAATAGATAACGATTTTTTTATTTTGCAGCATGACTTTTTTTCCCACAACTTGGCTACTTTTAATCAATTTTGTTGACAGATAAGATTTAGTTAAGAGTGATTAATGAAATGATTTATTATATGCAAATCTCATTAACTTTTTTACTTTTTTTTATAGCAATTAATTATGAAAAATTGATGATATGAAAGGAGTCTTCTTCTGGTAGATCAAATATTATCCAGTATTATTTAACATTAATCACAAATGATAAGAAAAAAACAACGGGTAAGAATAAAAAAAATATTGCAGAGCTGTACAAATGAAAGGATCGAATTTTTTTTTCATGAAATTCGATGAAATATCATTCAATTTTAGTTGAGTACGGTTCTAAGCATAATAATTACCGATTCTTGTCCCGAATAAAATTCCGGTCAAAACATCTGATTATCGCATGGTGTCTGGCATGATCACCATAGTGATAAGCAAAACTGCTATGTATCAGAATGATAAATTTCTGCTTTTACTCATCGTCCTTTATGAGCCTGAGCTACAGCTATTTGCAGGCATTGTATCCATTCTTCAGCTTTGCTTTGATCATTCGCCTACAAATTTTCATGCTGATTTAATTACATTCGAATGATTAGCAATCCGAGCATATCACATAAAATCTTTTCGTTAATTTTGTGCTTTGTATAAAATCAAAAACTCGAAAATAATTTTTAAAAAATGAGAGAAGATTTATTATTTAAAGGTTATCCTAATAAATTTACTCTCGTTATCATTGACACAAACATAGTATTAATGAAAATGATCAAAAGGCAATGTTTATTTGATAAGCTAGCGAAGTTTATCAAAAATATTTTGAGGTCATTAATAGTTTTATTTGTTAGCGCTAGGCATAATGAATTAATGAAGACAGAAATATGAACGAATGAGTTTTATTTGAAATAATTTAATATTTATAATTAACGTTGTGTCATCACAATCCTATCAATTCTAATGAACCATTTGTGTCTGTTTTTTTAAATATCTGCTAATAAAATATGTATACATTATTTGGGTGCTGTCATTACCATTCATTGCTATCGCTATAAAGAACGAATTTTTGATCCTCTTTCTATTAATATTATTAATTACTTTTAAAACGTAGGAAATATCATCATCGGTAAATATCTCGAATGCTTTCGGCAGTGATTTACGACTCTTCCTTCCTTTACCGAGTGATTTCACGGAACGTATCTTTCGTAAATCAAGCGCTGGCGAGATAATTTTATCCTCTGCTAGCTAAAAGTTTGTAAAGTTAATAAATGTTTTGAAGTTATGATATCATAATAAGTTAGAATTAATTACGTCAAAATTTAATCCTCAAAGTATTATTGGTATAAAATTCAACGTACATCTGAGATTTCTTCCCGACAAATTAGCGCTGAACCAGACAATGTAAAGTATTTGGTATGCCAGCGTTTCAAGAATTTCCATCTTCCTCGTTTCTCTTTCAGTTGGCCTTCAAGAACAGGTAAATGTGGTGAATCCGGTCGTAAAATAGTCCTACAAAAACCGATAAAACACATGTAGTGAAAGATTAAATAGAACTTTAAAGCAAAGTGGAATATAAACTTCTTTCACAAAACTTCAAGAATCAAAAATTTCGAAGTAAAACTATTAGTTCTATTTACAACTAATAGTAAAACTATGATGTGAAATTGAAAAAAAAGTAATAACTTAGCACGTTCTGGATGGTTGCAACTAAAGCAAGACCATTTTTGCAGTACCGTATTGTAGGAAAATGAATCAAAATAACGGGCGTCAAGAAGTTCTTTCAATATTTGTTGCTGTTCCTTAAAGGAGATCTTCAGCATAATTCGAATATTATTTCCATGAAAATCTGGCCAAAGAATGCATAAATGAACTAAATTTAAGAAAAGTTACAGAATCTAAATTTATGTAATAATATTTGAAATATTCGAAATATTCTGAAAATAAACCTTGTGAGCCGGAAATGCAGAAGTTACGAGCTCTAAAAATGGACGATTCCGAGTTTGAGCAGAAGGAAGAGAATTCCAGCAATTGGACAGTGTCTGATATGTTTCAGAACATTGGGCGATCACTTGACCGGTTGTTTCGATGCTCGCTGCTTCCATCTGAATCAAATATTATACATCCTTATCACTAATACACCAATAAAATCTTTATCAGTGATATAAATTCTGACATGGTTAATACAATTCTTACAATACATAATCGTTAGCAAGTGATATAAGTTCTAATTCGATCATATATGAGCATAAAATATGATAGCAATGAAACTTTAAATGCTGTGCTTATAAAAAATTTAAAAATTTTTCCAACCATAAAAAAATTTCAAGATTTCTACGAACTGTTTTTGTAAAATATCTCATTCAACAAGAATGATAGCTGAATATCAGATATTTGAATCACCTCAGAAGGTGCTTGCTGCAACTGCCTGATATAAAGTCGCAGGTAAATGAATGTGTTTCAGTGTAGTTTTTTTAAAAAATGAACTTAATGTAAACATTAAAAAAAGAAGTAATCTATAAACGTATCGATCAATACAACCAGGTTATTAGTAGCAGTGTAGAAATTTACCTGTAAGAACATAAGATGAAGCCATATAGGTGCGACATGCGTTTTAAAACTGAATAGTTGATTTGAATCATATATACAATGGTCATCGGCTACTTGACATCGGAAATGAACCCGCATTCGATGCTTTGCTCCTGGAAAAATGATAGTTTTTATGATGAAGAGAAATAGATTTTTGAAATCAAGAATTTAAATTTAATAGGAAGAAAAGTAAAATATCACATACCTTTATTAGTATCACCAATACAAAGTACCGGTATTGGATATGTTTTACTGATATTATGAATGTAATTTTGTATTTTACTTCGGCGATGATCAACAAACTGCAACACCACATCTCCACGATCTATCGTATTCTATAAATGTATTTTTCTTTTTCAAGTCCTGTATTTGAATAAATGAGATAAAATTATATTTAATACTACAAATCAATATAATATATTTAAAAATCGATTTTTTTCAAATATACAGTATGTGAAAAGATAACAATCAGTAACGAGTTTGTTTTTATTTTACAATTTACACAATTTCTTTATTTTTTTTCTGCCATTTACTGATAATAAACAATCATATAGCATTTCGTTATATCACAATTTATTAATTTCAAATAAATTTATCCACAGATTCTTCTTTTTAATTGGAGTCAGGAAAAAGAAAAAAAAAAAGAAAAAAATCCAACCAATGTATGTGTTCGTTCCCTTCCGCTAACATATGCGGTAACGGTATCCGTTGATACAGCATCACTTGTTGCGGTAGTATTTGTTGCTGTTCCAGCATGACTTGTTGATGATAAAAAATCTTCCAATATAAAATGTGGTGGTATCATTGGAGCAGAATTTCCAATAGCTAATTTAGAACTAATTGAATCATTATTAACGGGGAAAGTGGTTTCAGTAACTGCTTTTGTAATTTTTGGAGCACTGGTAGCTATAATTGTCGCAGGAGCGGGTGTTGTTATTGTGGTAGCTGATCGTCCTATTGATGGTGGTGGTGACATCCATTGTGTAGCATTTATTCGACGCTGATGCATTGCAACTGGACGTACTCGTCCATCCTTACCCATCTGTAATAATTTGATGGCAATCAACATAATATTTGCATGAAATGAAATATGCCTAAATAATTTTCAAGGACGTTGCAACGAAAAGGATAACTTGTGATTGTTGACATTTTATCGAGCAACCCTCAAAGATCATTTGATCATTCATTCATTCTCGATATTGTTATTAGTTATTAGGGAATTTGAATATTTTATTCAAAATTGCAACCTGTACAGCAGTTGGTAACAGTGGTGAAGGGGCGATTTGTTGCATTGTTTGACCTTTTGGTGGTTGATAGGATGGTGGTAGACATATTGGTGCAAATGCAATACCATCACAACGTCGATTACTTTGTGATGACATTATCGACAATGGGGAATCGCGGGATGTTGCTTCAGTAACCGCTATATTTTCACTATAAAATTTTTTCGTTATTAAATTATTTCATAAAATTAAATGCTTCGAATTTAAAGAAAAATAAAATAAAAAAAAAGGAAAAAATTAAAGAATTTAAAACATTTATAGGCTGTTTTTCTGGAATAAAAGATTGTATTAAAATGAGATGAACAGCTAATAGATAGAATGTAAACTACAATGATGGATCGATCTTAATCATATCAGTTAAGTCGAAAGTTCTCCTTTTCTGGATATTTTTATTACAAAGAAATCAAATCAACTTCATCAACACAAATGATGGCTATTGTTTGTCCTCTTTCTGCAATCTTAATTTTGTGTAATTTCAAAAATAAATATTCATTCTAGATTTGAAAAATAAACAAATAAATACTAACATGTATGGATTCAAGCTACCGTGCGATCGACTGGTTTGATTAATGAATGAGCAACTGGACCGTAACCTACTGCACATATATGCGTTTGCTAAATTCTCGGTATTCTTATCAAGTTCTTGTGCTGAAAGCTCCGCTGAATCACTTATATTTACCGTTGTACGGACACCGCTGAAATATTGGAATATCAAAAAGGTTGTTGGATTTCAGCATTTTTCGAATAATGGAAATAGAAGAGAGAAATTCAAGACTAAACTTCAAGTATGAACCATTGCCTTCATAGATGAAGTTTTATACACAATGTTGCTCGTTAAGTTACACTTGAATAATATGAAATACATGTAAATATAATTTCTTTAGCTTAAATCAAACGCACATATCATCTCTAATTCTTTATGATAAATAAATTTGAATAAATTTTCTATCTTTTCTATTTTATTGTATCAATTTCATCAGAAAACTTCAATTTCGAATTAATATAATTCTAGTACAAATTAAGACGTAAAGTTTACACGAATAGTTCAAAAGGTTAATGAAGGTAAGGAATAAAGAGTAGAGATGAAGATGAAATATCGTAAAGGTAGTGCGAGAGAAATAAACGGATTACCTTGAAATAATTGGGGCATCGATCTTGGCAGATAACTTCGAAACAAGAGAATCATCAGAATGCTCCACACCTGTATTACCTGCAATACTGTCCACAGCTGCATCTTCCTGGCATCCTGCTTGATACAAATAACCATTTCTGAATTTCATAAATTATAAAATATCTTTCAAGTCTATCTTTTATTGATTTTTCATTATAATTACTAATTAGTCTTTGTTGTAGCATACTAATTATCCGAACCATCAAACATTTCAGGTGTTAAGTTTTAGAATTTCATTGCTTATTTCTAATTGAAAATCTAAAAATAAATCAAGTATTTTTCGAAGCATAAATATAAACTGAGACGAAAGAATATTACCTATACATATTATACATAAATAATTATACATGTATAATATAATAATACATAATAATATAATAATACATAATAATATAATAATACATAATAATATAATAATACATAAT
>UPTC01000157.1:25370-35749 GCA_900537255.1 Acanthocheilonema viteae | reverse complement strand
TCGAAGCCACATTTCCTGAAATAATTTCACTCTTAAAACAAATTCAAAAAAGCAAAATTTAAAAACAAATCCATCACCAATATTAAAACAACCCTCATAAAACGAAATCGATACCTAGTGCACGATCGCTACATCCCAAAATACGGTAAAGAATAGCACAATTTAAGTATTGTTGGTTATAATTGTATGATACACTAAATCAAAAAAAGACTTAACAGCACAATGACAAAAACATCACTAAGAACACTGAACCCATACGGATCAGAAAGTAAACCTGTATGAAGCAAATGTTGGACCAATTGATTTTCTGCATGAAAGACAACGAAAGTCCTGAGAATCAAGTCCCTTCTCATGGGGAATCACTGTCAAAGCATTAATTAATATTTTGTCGGAAAACTCAGAAACACTCCCATTAGAATCAATCTAAATTAGTATAAAAAAATTAAGTAATCATCGTCATAATTTAGTTATGTTAAAGTGAACAGAAATCAAGAATAACATAGAAACAAACTTCTGATTCTAGTTTTTTGGAAACTGCAGCTCCTTGGTGATCTGTTACAGGGAATGACGTCTTATCATCATCTCTAGCATGCTGCAACAATTCTATTTCCCCACATACCGGAAATTCATCACTAAGACTGCCATTATCTGAGTGTTTTTGCTTCACTACCTGTAATAATAAGACAAGCGTCTATCGAATATTTTTGAACATCACAAATTAAGCAAAGAGAGAAAATTCGCAAATCGTTTATAAAGAAAACAAAAGCTTAAAATAGAAGGATTATTTTACATATTCATACAGAAGGATTCCTTTACATAATCATAGCGAATTGTACAGATGTTGAGCGTAAAATCAAGGCATATAAGAAACCAAACTGAATCAATACTGTTCGAAAGACAATCCATGAACAACAACATATTAAAAACTCTAAAATTAGCGTTCTAATTAATCCTGAATTACCTCATTCGAAGTCTCAATAAGAACATTTCTTATTCCCACATCGAAATTTCGAGAAGAATCTGCGTTAGACGATAGAGAAATTGTTGAAGCTGGACGATCCTTCAAATTAAAAATATATTGCTCTCCAAACTATAGCATCTTTAATAAAAGCACTATGAAAAATGAATGTACTCGGTTAAATGACTAACAAAGGGTTCAGCTTTCCAACGATGATGAACAATCCAGCCTTTACCGAGAAGACTGTTTCCTTCATTGTAATCCTCTGATATATACAGATCGTCCTGCATCGACACTGAGCGTTCCTAGAACAGAATTTTAAATCTTTAAAGTAGAAAAAAATGAAGCTGGACATAAAAAATCCAAAATAATTGAACAGAACCAGTTCCATATCTGACGATTTCTTTGATGTGCTTCTAATTTTGCCTCCTAATTCAGTGAAAGACTGCTGATTTTCAACTGAGATCATCGGACAAAGACTATACAGAAGGTTGTATGAGTCGTCTTGCGTAGAATATTTTGGGTTGATATCATCAGCTTCACCTGAAATTAAAGCAAGGTAAACAATCCCTCAACGACCTGGAAGAAAAATAAGAAAACTGAATGCATACACTAACAATATCTCATATCTTTATAGTTTTCATAACTGTCAAAGTGCTTAACAGGCTAAGAGCATAAAAATTTCTATATTCAACTCGCTGGTAGTAGTATTTGATTATACAGACTGAAAATGGATTATCTTTTTAACTTATTTCAAAATACTAAGATATATTTCCAAATGTCCCGACTTTGTATTATGAGGGTTGTCTAGATCGATCTATAGTTTAATTATTTGCAGATACTATAGTTCAATAATTATAGAAATAATAAAAGAAAAACATCAGATATGATACATGAGTCGATCCAGTTTTTGGAGTCATTTTGTGAACTTTCTGGCGTTTTATGGACTGTGAACTCACTGTTGATTGATAATTCATTGTCCGATCCAAACAATTTATGCTCTTTCATATCTACCACTTTTTCCTCACTATAATACACGTTTAATGTAGAAAAGATTAAATGAAAACTAAACGCAAAACATTAAGAGCAGAATATTACTGAGTTTTTTCTCCAGTGATCTGATTGTGGTTTTCGCTATTTTCGTTATTCAGTGCGCAGACCGAAAATGATATTTGTGGCTCACCACTATGAAGTTCTCTGAGATTTTCCATTTCTTTTGCAACCATTTCTACCTCGAAAAAAAATTCAGTAGTTTGACCTATTTCTTTTATTTCTTCTTAATTAATCAACACATAATTAGTTTCAATCATGGGTACATTTTGCACTCAAAAAAACCCGACCTTTTTACTTATCATTATAGCAAAATTTTTTAACAATTTATTAAACCTACATCATGTGACTCGCTAATCACAGCTGGTACGGACTCGTTTCTGGAACTTGCTGAACTGCCAGCAGTGCTACTCTTCGATGAACGTCTAGTACGGCGGCAGGTGCCTCTGATTACCCGTATCTAGAATGAAGAACTGCTATCTCCTATGAAATATAAGGATTTAGTAATATGCATAAATCGACAGGAACATGTTAAATCAATGAAATGGAATATCATCATCTACAAACAAAGTTTCTAAGCAAAATTGAAGCACGATGCTTGTTAGGACGTTTTCTAAAGTGATCTAAGCCAGACATACCACCAGAAAATTACTAGCCAGACCTCATACGGGTCGTAACTTAGGATGCTGTCTTCCGGAACTGGGTTTGAAAGTACTGTACTGTTTGTTGCATTCAGAGCTGGGAGATAAATATTTTCTCCATCAAGCAATGATGGATGCGAATAAACGGATGCTACATCATCTTCTCGCCCAGCTACTAAAAAAACATTGACAGCGACAATGAGCAAAAAAGAAAGACAGAAAACACAAGCTACAAACAAAATATCCACGGAAAAAACCAAAAAAAACTATTTAGTGAGTATGAACTAACTATCAGAATCTTCTGCGCACGAAGAAGAAGATAATCCTGTAAAGCCACATAAGGACTGTAGTGCATTTTCAGCAAGCTCCGTATCCTCGAGTGTGCTCAACGAAGCACCACGACGATAACGACACTTTACTGACTGTTTTACTAAAATAAAAGGTTATCTTCGTGGATATTATAAGCTTTGAAATAATGAACGGGACGTCAGAAAGTTCGAAAGTTGTTCGAATATGAGTAACTGCTCCAAAATCAAATTATGAATCAAAAGAGTTTACTAAATCAGAATTTAACTCACATTTTGCAGGTTCTCCTGCTATCAAACCAGAAAGTATCAGTGGTGTGGGAGTCCAAGTGTTAAGAGAGAAACTATTAACGGGTGCTTCGACAATCAATCCTGTTACTCCCTTCATATAATCTGATAGCACATTCATGTGTTCCGTATCTCTCAAAAAAGCCCATTTCTCGTAAAACTTACTGAAAAATTCGAACTATGGTGAAAAATTATAGCTTATAGAATTAAACGAGGCCTCAAATTAATCACGTCCAAGTAAAAGAAAGTTTCATCTTTTGTCTTAGGAACTGATTTATCTTAATTCACTTCCATCGACTAACCTTAAAGTGACAGTATTACGTGATAGCAAGTTCAAGTAATTTTCCATGGTGTTATCATTCAGCAATATCCTGACCCATGCCTGTAAAAACATAAAATCACCCATTCACGTCACGATAATGCGATGTAAGCTTACAATAAATAGCATTTAAGAACAATTCCTTCCACCTAAACAATAGAAGAAAGCAATTTACCCGTGATTTTCCTATTTCCGTCTTTATTTGATTTGATGCTGCTATCTGATCCAATACTGCTCTATGCGTATATTTGCTAACAAATGGCCAGAAATTCTGAAAATATTTTCATTAAATAAGGTCCTATGATCAGGAAAAAGATATATTTCTAAAATGTCCGCAAAATCCTCACCGGTTCAGGATACCTTGAGCTTCGTGGTTTCTTCTGGAAGAAGGCTGTCTTCAAGCCATGAATGAACAACGCTTCAACCGCATTACACAATATTTGAGTAGACTCTCTGAAAATCAAAGCTACTTCACATATACAAAAAACAGCTCCTCAATGAAATCATGGCTTTACGTCACCGATTCGATGACACGTGTTTCTCTAACAGAGAGGGATGTGGATGGATCAAAGTCGACGAAAAAATTACTTGGAGAGTGCATCGCCGGATGGATATTCAGATGCTGCTTGTTTAAGTACATTTGCCAGTTCGGTCATAAGTTTTACTTTTATTTCATTCTGTTCCATTTCTTCCTTCTCGAATGAATCATATCAAATCACATCATATTGTGCATAAGCCAGCCATATGTTCTTTTGACTGAATCTATAAATTTTAATTATTTTAGCTATTTCTCCCAACTGATACTTAGAAGTTGATAGAATGACAAATGAAAGAGTGATGTAATTTAGGTGGGAGAGGAAATTTTCAATTATTTCCAGGTGAACTTGAACCGAAACATACCTATCTGACCTATCACTTACAAACAAAATCCTTCTGAAAATAAACGCCTCAAGTCCGAGTGTCATAACGCTACCGCTGAGGTGTGGCACAGACCAGAACTATATTGATAACTCGACGGTGCATGCTAAAGGTCGGGGTGGAATTCTCGTTCTTTTCATCAGTCTTGAAGTGTATTGATTTTTTTAGTAAAGCTATTTTCATTAATCGATAAAATTTCCGTTTGAATTATGTTTGAATTACCATAAGGTCTAGTAAGTATAAAATTATGTAATGGCTGAAGGGATGAAGAGGAATTAAAGATGAGCATCTCTTTGTTGATACAAATTACTCGATGACCACTACCGCTATCGTGTGTTATAGTTATCAAAAATTGTCAGAAATTAGTTCGCTCCAGCTTCATTGCCATTCACTATGAAATTACTACTCAAAAGCAAAAATCTCTAAAATATAAACAATGAAATGATATTTAAAGTACTCCGCCGCGCAATTAAAGGTTCAAAATCATACACTTTTAACACGAAAACGAAATACCTGTTCCTTGCGCAAATATAGAAATTTGGCAAACTCTGTAGGAAAGAGGAGAATTGAAAAATACTAAAGTCTTGAAACTAACTCCACATATCAACTAATCCTTAACTTCTTTCTCGTGTGTTGATCTGAGTCTCTCTGTGACAAACAGAGAAATCTTTCGCGCTGTCTCTTTGCTATGTTGATTCTGCAGTAAGAGGAACTTTCTTCCTGTTTCGTTCATTAATCTTCAAAATGTGGCTAAATTCTGTGGAGGTCGATTTTAGCAGGATGAATTGTAAACTTTGGGTAAAACATTCATAGTCTGGCGAGTTTTCATGAGATGATATTGAGCAACTTAGTGGAAGGATTTTTTTTATAGATAGAAGAGCTAGGCTTGGTTGAATTTTGAGTTGTTTGCTAAGCGAGCATTTGTGAAGATTATTTTATTGTTGTATGTGTATAATTCACGGGTATGAATGCTTTTTTTTTCATAGCAGCAAGATGACGTTTTCAATTAATGATTCAGCAGATGGACAGAGTGACGGCAAAAGTGTTTGTTATTTTTCTGCCATGACTGTTTTGTTTCATGTGAAATTCATAAGAAATGACATTAAAATGTTTGTGTAACTGAGTAATAAATTTATGCGCATGAGATGTCTTTGTAAAAATATCAAGAATTAATTTAATATTAATAAGTGAATTATTAAATAGTTTATATTGCTGTCAACGTGGTATCCTTTCACCATTCCTTATCACGTATCATCAAATGATTAATTTTTTTTAGCGATGAGTGTGTTTGGGAAGATATTTGGCAGCGGTAGAAAACAGCAGGCACCATCAGCGACTCCACAGGAATCTATACAAAAATTGCGGGAAACCGAAGAAATGCTGGTGAAGAAGCAAGAGTTTTTAGAGAAGAAAATAGAAGCTGTAAGTTTTTCAGTTTTATGTTGGAAGTTCTTGTTGACTTTTTTATGAGAGGTTGTCAGTGAGATCGGTAAATGCCATTATATTTGAAACCGAATGATACGAGATACTCTTAGAGAACGCTGAATATTATTTTGTCTTCAGAAAGATAGAGCTTCTGGTAAGATTAAGTTTTGCAAAAGTTCAAGGAAAGAACTTCTTAAATGTTAAAGCTAGAGCTAGGTTCGGAATGCGTGACGAAGCATTTATATTGCGATATAGAATTATTTCAGGAAGTTGCATCGGCAAGAAAACATGGAACGAAAAACAAACGATTGGCTTTGCATGCGTTGAAACGGAAGAAACAATTTGAGAAACAGTTACAACACATTGATGGTGTTTTATCAACGATTGAATTCCAGCGAGAAGCTTTAGAAAATGCATCAACAAATGCTGAAGTGTTACAAGTAATGGGTTCTGCAGCGAAGGCGCTTAAAACAGCACATAACGATATGGATGTAGATCAGGCAAGTGACAAGTGATATATTGTTTCTATAAATGATTTTTGATCGCAGAAAAGTCTTCCTGTTTTCAGGTTTCTAATGAAGTGTAAAATCGTGTTATGTGAAATAGTGAAAGGATATAGATACATAAAGAAATATAAATACAAAGGATAATGTGACTATCGTTGTCATTCTTAAAT
Organism: Acanthocheilonema viteae; assembly: GCA_900537255.1. Lineage (NCBI taxonomy): Eukaryota > Metazoa > Nematoda > Chromadorea > Rhabditida > Onchocercidae > Acanthocheilonema > Acanthocheilonema viteae. The sequence goes on along the minus strand of UPTC01000157.1, from coordinate 29,169 downwards.
TTTGTCTTTCGGGTGCGTGTTGAAATGTAAGGCTCTAGGAATAGCAAACATGACATTTGCAAAAAAAGATTTTAGCCAATTATGGAAAAGTAAAATTTGTTAACAGGTACACGACTTAATGGAGGATATTGCGGAACAGCAAGAGGTTGCTAATGAAATTGCTGAAGCAATTAGTAATCCAGTTGGTTTTGGTCAAGATGTGGATGAAGATGAATTGCTGAAAGAACTGGAAGAACTGGAGCAGGTTCGCCTTGAATTGTGTTCTCCCATTAACTTTCTTCATTTAGGCAAAATTTTTACCCAATCGGAAAAGTTGACTAAAATATTTTATAATTGACTTTTTATGCATTTAATGGGTGACTTCTGATAAACAGTGAAATTTGCTTACAGGAAGAGCTTGATAAGCAGCTTCTAGATGTTGGACCGACACCGGCATCTGTATCAGTTTTGCCTGAAGCACCAACAGCTAAACTTCCAGTCTCTGAAAAGAAGACTGCTACCAAAAAACAACAAGAGGATGATGACTTAGCCGAACTAGAAGCTTGGGCAAACGCTTGATTAACTGACGACTAATTAATTGTACTTTCTGTTTTGTTATTTTCCAGTTTTTCACGTTATCATCATCACCAGCATCTGCTTCTCCGGTCACTGTAATCGTAGTTCCAAATTTATTGTTATTTATGTTGCTGAATCATAATTATTTAATTCTAAATGAAGTTCTTATAAATACATGTAGCTTGAACCGTTATAGTTATTTCTATTTTTTCGGATTTTTTTTGGTGGCTGTTCTAGCAGACATGCACTTTGTCATGTTATCATTGCCACGATTATATCCATTAACATTAAGATAACATTAACTCTGAGTCATATAGCTTGTAAATACATTGTAAAATAAAGCAGTTTTATCTTGAATAATTATCTATTCTGATAACGTAGATTTTATAAGGTTAGATTCTTGACGCTTCCTCGTTGGAGTAAAACAAACGAAATCTATCTTAATATCGCAGAATAAGGGGTATTACATAGAGAATGATATACAAAGCTTCAATATTTGTTTTTTTTTTCCACTACGGCTAAAATGCAATGATAGTGACATTTTTTTCAGTGAAGAATAAGTGTATTTTTTTCTTCATCTCACATTTTTTGAAAATAAAATCATTTTATGGTTAACTGTGCATTTGCATTGCATTATATGCAACAGATAAATTACTGAATTTTTCATTTTTTATGACACAAAATGAATTACTATCGCTACGTGCCGTATTAGCATAACCATCTTCATTCTTAAAAGTTTCGTAAGAAATTTGCAGGCAAGAACATGACTTATTTCATAGTTTCTTTTCAAAATTCGAAGTCACTGATTATACATTAATATTCATGTTCTAGAGTATTTCGCAGTCACTCCTGAACTATAACATCCAAGTAAATTCATTGTAGTTTTTTCTTTCAAAACGGGATCCTACGATGAATGGGTGGACTACTTTATTACAAATAAAATGTAAAAGGTCAATAATATGTAAAAGAATTGTTATACATTCTTTTCCTGCAAATCACTTTTAAAGAAAAAGAAAAGATAGAGAGAATAAGAATAATGGATAGGAAGATGTTCGATAATTTTATGGAATGAGTTTTTTGCTAATGTTTCATAATGTTCTCTCATTTTTAAAATTATGCTATAATTTATTGTTATTATTATCAGAAATTAGGATTAAATATCTATTTTATAGGCAGCTAGAAATTTCCGTGAAATGAAATTTTTATTTCATTTTTTAAAGATAGCATGTTAGCACTGTAGTCAATTATCATTGCCAGAAATTAGCTTTAATGTGTATTTTAGAGGCAGGGCAATTTTTGGAGGGAAAACTTTGTTCGACTACGAATGAACTAATTTCACTTATAGAACGTTAACTCTTGCGAAAGTAATCTTTTCTCAAATTTATTCAAAATTTTAGTTACGGACGCATTTTCTTACTCATAGACTTCAAAAAAAAAACAGAAACGTTTTTCTAATTCCCAGAAATAAAATTTCTCGAAAACAATTCGAGAAAAAATTACTTTCGCAAAAGTATGCAATTGCCTTTATCTCCTTAGTACCAAAGAGCTTCACCAAGTGCTGAGTGCAATTCACAAACAAACTGAAATTGTGTAGAAAATTGTGTTCATCTAAAAATTGGATCCATAATACACGTAAAATTTATATTTATGTTTTATCTAAGAAATTTTCGAATTTTAATACTAATTTAATCAAAAAAAGCAGACATTTTTTTGTCTTTCCCAAATTACTCAAATTATATGTGCATATTTATCGAATAAAATTAGGACGCGAATATATAAATGAAATTAAAAAATTAAACTAAATTGAATAACTTGTAACTTTCTTTCATTGGTTGACAAAACTTTGAAGCATACAAAAACTGACTATTTCCGGCATTATTTGTATCATTGCCATAATCGCTCTGTTAATTGGTACCGTACTAAATAATTATACTATCTCGCATATAAAAGGTTTTTCGAACAGAAGGAAAAATTCGAATGATGTTTTTGTCAATAAAAATAACGTTCTGCAAATTAATGAAGTAAAGCAAGCAAATGTATAGTGCACATCGGCAAAGACTTAAATGCCGTAATGCATTTTGGATTTTTCATCTGTCTACTTCGATTTTACAACTTATCACTATGAATATTTCCATTTGCTGATCTTTCTTTTCACTTACATATTCCTTCCGGAAGACCCTTTTGCTTCCTCCCAGGCAAATTCATTTTCAAACATTTCCACTTCACTTACACAAATACCGAACAAAAAAGAGTTTTAGATTCTTTCTTTTTTTTTGTTTGAATAATAGAGTAATTGTTACTGACAAAATTTTTACTATAACTTATATCGCCACTCATTTTTGAACGATTAAAAAAAATTAAATTCAAGCAATAAATAGTTGGTCAAATGATCATTCTGGAGAGTTAATATTTTTGTAAAATCATTATTTAAGCAATTTTTTGTATTTTAAATATTTTGATGATGCCATGTGTAAGCATCAGTTGATAATATTACTTTGACAGGTTAATAAATCATACCTGATATGAAAAATGATGTTATACGATATTGAATATATCATCTGTTGATGTAGCCAAAAGAATTTAATAATAAAAAGTGCTCCTCAAATGAATCTTTCATCAACAACGGTATTATTTTTGTTTGTATGATCATAATGAACAACTTGCTACTAACCTTTGCATTAAAATCATACTCACTCATTAATCATTTGAAATATTATTCATCAAAAAATTGTATATTGTATCGCTTTTTCCAATAATTATAAATACCACAAGTTTCATCTTCTCACAAAGTTTCCTTAGCATATTAAAAATTTAAGGAACTGAAAGTTTTCCATCGTTTAAATCAAACTACTCCCAAAGTTCTCTCACTGCTTAAAAAATGGTGTTTTCTATTTGTGATATAAGTAAAAAGAAAAAAGAAAAGATTGTGACAAAATATGAACGATTCTTTTGAAATTTTCAATTATTTTATCTTTCAGAAAAATCATTTTGTGATCGTTTGCTGAAATGTTTTAAAAGGAATTTCCATCTTATTGAATTTACCCATTATCATAGTATTTCAATTTCTAACTTGCAAATTTATTGAATAACAATCAACTAATAACATAGTAAACTACAGACATACGGTGTTACAAATTTTGTAAATTTGATTTATGATGAAAATAATTCAACACTTTTTTAAGATTTGCTCCAAACTTGCCCGAATAGAATATCTTAAAACCTCGTATAAATTTAAAGTTTGAAG
>UPTC01000157.1:0-25320 GCA_900537255.1 Acanthocheilonema viteae | reverse complement strand
TTGAAGTAGCAATGCACTATCCAATATTTAGTATTTCAGATCGAAAGTTTCCAATTAAAACATCCAACGACTTGAAGTATATCGAAAAGGATCGACAGACGGTCTCAAGAAAAAGGATCATACAAAATTCAGTAACTCCAGTAAGAAAATAATTGGAAACTTCAGAGAAGTTGATGGAGTGGTTACTCTTCAAGTTTAAATCATCTTCCTTTTGCTAATATAAAATCTTGCAAAACATTAGCTGGTGGATGAATATGGGCATATTTCATACTCTGAATGTAGGCATGTCAATTAGCACCCACTCGATCGCCCTTTTTGTTCTCCGTAGTTATCCAAATTTTTTCTTTAATAAAACTTTTTACTTTAACCTTTTATTGTTATTTCAAGAGTAATCATAAACGAGTTTTATCAAATTTGTCAATAATATCTTTGAACCATATGAAATAAGTTCTCATGTTACTTCATTCATTTGAAAATAAGAGGTTTAGAAAAGATTGAAAACTTAATAATTCAAGAAACCAATTATATATTTGCATAAGAAATTTACTTCTTACTCTTCTTAATAGTTCGAAGGACTGTCTACAAGAACCATTAAAGACTTTCAATCTTTTCTAAATCTCTAATTTCGTAATCAGTAAAGGAATGATTTGGCGTAAGTCATGTTAGAAAAATTCCAAAAAAGGTAAAATATTACTTTTAGCTGACACTGTATTGATTTATATAAATCTGATCATATTTAATAATATGCCTTTACTAACGCAAGTGACAATTTAATATCCGTTTATTGCAATTATTCAACTGTATCTCTTCACAAAAAGTCTGCTTACATTAAGCAGATATTTACTTTCAAAAAAAGAGAAATTTTCATCTTTTCTAATCAGAATTAAGTCTTAATCAATTTTTAAGATATTTATGATTTAATTTTCACTCTATTCTTCACTTTCTTTTCTCTTATCTATTCTTCCGGATTTTTTTCATGAAATATATATAGCGATGAAATTTTTTATCTAAAGAAACGCTGAAGAGTAATTTTATGGCTCTCTCACGGATACAGCATTTTATCAATATTTTGACAAAGCAATCTGTAATCGAAGCTGCGTCTCTTTAGAAATTTGTCAAACAAATTATATCGTAAAGCAGCAAATTTAAATATACCATTTCTTGTTTTTTATTTCTGCTTTACATCATTGGGCATTTCAAGCAAACTCTTCATATTTATAACGGATATGACTTTTTTTAAACCAAATATATGGTAATTACTGATGTCAAACAAAAAAAAAAATTTGATTTATAATAAACAATAAGTTGAAGTTATTTATTTGCAAATATTTCTATTTATGTATATGCCAATCGAAAAGCACTTTATGACTGAAATTTTTGCGATGCTAAAAATTTTGCAAACCATTTAGGTCTTAAAAACCGAAATCATTCTTTTCGCTTTTCAATTCTATGATCGTTCAGAAGTTTCATCTTTCTCTATTTATTATCTTCCAAACCTCACATTTTTAAATTTTCTTTTGCATGATAAATTGATCTGCCAGTTATGGTTACATCAACGGAAATGAAGGATCAGTTTGCATTTTAATTACTTTTAATCATAGTTTTCATAGCATGGAAATAAATAAATGGTAATTCTTTACTTTTGAAAATTTATAATGGAATGATCAGATGATGTCAAATGTAGAAAAAAAACGCGAATACTTTTCACGACGTGGTGCACTGTCACTGAGCGCACCAACTCGAAGGAAATGGTACAAGAAAGGTGTACATTTGTAATACTTAAGTCTTTTTAAAAGCCATTATTAAAGTTCACTTTTTTCTTGCTCAATCAGAATTTAAACTCTGAAAAACATGGAAATTTGCAGTACCACCAATGAATTTTCGAAATAGCACCACTGAAACAAACTACTTGGATTTGGTAAGTTAATTCTTTTTCTTAAGTGCAAAAAGGCGGATTTTTTATTCAGTACTTGAATTTTTAATTCGATAAAGAGATGGTTTAAATATATTGGTGACAACAGAATGATAATGCCCTGATAATGCTTCGATTTCGTTTTACTGTTTTTGCAATCGCAATCATTTCATTAAAATAAATCTTCTAAATTTCAATTTTTTGAGCAAAAAAATTAAATTTTCAATAAATTCTCTTCTTTTTTGCACCGCAATAAAATATTTTTGTCAAATTTTGGCTTGCATAACAAAACTAAAAAGAAAACAATTTTAAAAATAATAACATTCATATAACTAACAAAACCGATATTTGCAATGAGCATACAACGGTGAAATGATACAATCAGTTAGACAGCTATCCGACATGTTTCTAAAATCTATCACATATTGAACAAAGCCTTCTTATCCCTTACACATTTCGGCACTTCTTTATAACTATCCTTAATTATTAAATTCATTAAATCATAATGTTTTTGAAGTCCAACTCTTTATGTATCATAAGAATTCAAATAATTGAATGATGATTGGAATTGAATTATATTTAAACAGAAAAACGGTATGTAGAAATTTTAAATTAGAATTTATTCACAAATTTTCACATATCATTATCCTATTTAAATATAATTCAATTCCAATCATCATTTAATTATTTAAATTGTTATGGTACATAAAGGATTGCGTCTCAAATTCATTATATGGAATAGAATTGCAGAGTATGAGTAGAATTTCAAATCAATTGATTGGTGCAGTAGCAACTTGGCATGATATTCATACAAGCTTAATGAAAGTTGGCCTTTCAAGTGATAATGTATCATCGGATGAAGTGACAAAAGCGCCATTCAATTCATCCAGTTCAGCAAGTAGCAGCTATTCCACTGATTCACTCATCAGCTTTATCGGCAATGATTGTATGTCGAAGGATTTTCAAAATTTCATTTAGTGAATTCGAAACAGATTACATAAAAATTTCAATACTTATTTACATCACTCAAATTGCTAATAATCCTTGATGATGATAAAATAAATCTATTTAAAAAATGTATTGCAGCATTGAGTGGAAATCAATCGAGCGATGAAAATTTGGATGATGAAAAATTATTCAATTATCACTCGCGATTATCCATTTCAAATATGGAACTTCGAAATTCACAGCTGAAAGAAATATTTCCCCGATTATCGGAACATTGGAGGTGTTTTTTTTTTTTAAATTGCAACCTTTTTCTTTTCCTCAATTTCATAATTTTCCATCAAAACTTTGACAGCCGACAAAAGTGGATGTAACGGTATCACATCGGACTTTGGCAGAAACATATAATTGTTGCTAAAAAAATATTTATTTTATAATTACGAAAGGACAAATCCTTTAATAGAATTTCAAACAATATTTTTCATCATTATATCGTTCTGGAAAGAATAAATAATTATCATTGAGCAAATAAAATTAAACAAGCATATGAACTGATTGCCAATCAATATCGGCTATTCCAAAAACTTCTCAAAACATTACTGATTAATAATTTTCTGTGTAATCCCTCAAAATCAGAAACAATTAAAGTTTTTATGATTGATTGCAATTTCATAGCAAACTGATATCGTTTATTCCATCCAAAAAAAAACAGTAAAACATTTTATCTTTACTTTTTACTCATCACTTATCGTCCATTACTCATTTTTATCCGCTATTCACAATGCGCAATAATCCTCTAATCGCTTGCTCGAAAACTTTGTCAAAACATCAAAAAATTACAAGTCTAATGAGATCATACAAATTCTTACGATTTCACGAAAAAGGGAAAAGTTCCGTGAATTTTCACCTAATTCTATATTATCAGTGGAATTCAAATTTAATCAAAAAGTTTTGCACCCAATGTGTAATGCTATTGCATTAAGTTAATCTAATTCCAAACGGATTGATTGTTATTTTATTTTTGAAAAAATAAAAATCCCGGTTTTTAATTTTATTTATTCCGACAGAAAATTCACTGATGGGATTGAATTTGTTTGATATGTAAAAGGACAAGAAATGGAAAAGAGAACTGAACGGAAAGTGCAATTTCATCCACAAACTGAACTTTTCTTTCGGTTTGTGATTAGCCAACTTTTCACATGTCTCAAATTTCATTTCGAGATACTTTTTGGAAAAATAATGGGAGTAGATTTCACTATATTAAATGTTAGAGAGAATTAATTGAAATTTTAGGCTTCCATTTTAATTTAATTGCCATTACAAATTTAGATAAAACAATTAAAAATGAAATCCTATAAACGGACGATAAAGTGCCACAGACAGAAAAATTTTTGAACTTTGATAAAATGAAAGTAATCATTGTTAGTTATAAGTACAACTTCAGAATATTTCTTTCATTAGATTTATAAGGAAAATTTGGTATGCAAATTAGTGTAACAAATTTATTTCCACTTCATTTATATTCTTCACGTCATTTCAAACATCACCAGTCATTGCAATTAATTTTTGCCGCTGGCAATACAAATATTAATTGTGCTGATTGGTGAAGCAGACGGATGAATGCAGTTAGATCGTCTTCCCCCACCAATTAAGCAATCAGGTAAAAAGCTTATTATACATGTTTATACAATAAATAACCAGAATGAAATTATCTAATTAAGTACAAATAGAGTTTAATTTAGAGAAATACAAAATTATGCAAAAACAAAACAGATAAGGACAGGGATAAAATGACATATGATAAGGTAGTGGGGATGGAATAGAGGAAGATAAGATGAACGGTATGTGGCTGTCAACTGGCACTGTTCCATCCACTTCTCTGTCACCCACCATCCATCACTATCACCTCCATTCCCTCATTCACCACCATCACCAGCACCACACGTCCATCTGTGGTTGCATACAACAGCTTCTCTAATCTGCACTATTCCATTCCTGTGCTGTCATCACGCCACATCACGCGCCATGCCATCCTATCGTCGTTGCCTGTCGGCAGCGTCTCGACACGCCCACGCCTCTTGCCCGGTACACAACTCGTACTGCACCCATTCAGTACTGCTACTTCCCTACCTCTCTGATCTCTTCATATTCCTCCCTTCTACATTGAATAGAAGACAATCTTTGCTTGCCATTCCCGCACGTTTAACCTTTATCCTTCGGCAGTTAGCATTTTTTGGCTGTTGCTATCATTCCCATTCCAAACATTCATTTCATTTATTTTGAAAACCGGAAAACTTTCAATATTGTTAGTGTATTTTTCGTATTTCTTTTTTTTCTGATTTCGATGAATTATTTGACTAAAGGAGAAAAAAAAAAAGATCTTTTATCAATATTATTTGATTGGGAGCTAATCTTTTGTATCACAAATTTGATGACATATTTTCCGTGATGATGACAGATTGCTAATTGATCTATATTTGTTAAATCTGTACCGCTCGATCGATTATACCAGAAATTAATTGATCAGGGATGGAAGAACGTCGATATTCTATGCCTTACGCCATTTCGACATATTTCAGCTCATACTTCAAGTGGAATTTTTAAAGATAAAGTAACAAAACTAATAGTTCCTCCATGATAAATCATTCCGCGAGAAATAATTTGCAAATTATTGGAAAATCAAAATCCTTAGATTCATCCAACAAATTAACTCTTTCACGGACTTGTTTCTCCATCGATCATTCCGATAATTTATTACCATCTAACACACAAAAGAAACCAATGCTAATTCGTGCTGAAACAATTGATTTACCTGATACCTTTGAAAGTTCCGATAATTGCGCTGTAAATGCAAATTCACGGATGAAACATGACGTACGACCTCATTTACTTGTTTCATTTTTTGCGAAGCATTTCGAAAAAATGCACAAAAGGATGACGAAAAGACCATTAGGCTCATCACTGTCCTTTGACCTCGATGAACGTCAGCGAATGAATGCTTTACAACATAGACGTGATTCACAGGATAAAGGTATCATCCCATTACCTGCTACTGTCAAATTGCATGTTCGCTTGAATTGCTTTCACTGTCTCTTTGACGCATCGTTACGTGAACGTAAACTTAACAAGCTGGAGAATGGAATTCGATTACGGTCTAGTTCCGATACTTCAGATGCACATTATACCAATTCCAGACAACATAGTTCTCAAAAGTTTAATACCAATTGCAAAGCATCATATCACGGCAGCATTCACATCACCAATAAGTAAAGTTTGATTCTTTCAATTTTTTTGTTTACTGATTACTTTAGATTATTCGAGACCTTCTGCTAAGGTTCAATGTCATCAGGGAGAAAATTCGAACAAGCTTGTCGAGAAAACGTGGGAAAATAAAAAGAGGATAGAAATAATTTTTTGTATGCCTCAATGATTATATTTTCTACTTCATCTTTACTAATCACAAGACAGCAATGTTTTTTTGATGATCACGAATTACCTATCACAACTTATTAAAGTTAAAATTAACAAGTCTTTAATTTTGATTCGATTCACTGAATTAAAATTAGACTTGAATTATTCCTTATTTTTTGAATTTGGACTTGAATTATTTCTTAATTTAATTTCTAATATGTGATAACACTGTGTTCGTACTGAAATTGTGAGTAAATTTTATTTTACAAATTGAAAATCATTGTTTTGCATGTTTGTAGTGATTATCAAATGTCAACAACTTTTCACTTAATTTTTGCAACAACCGCACAATAGAATTATTTTCTTTCTTTTTTTTTTATTGAAATTAGTTAGCAAAATGATAAGTTCCTTACTAATTTATTCAAAAAAGGACCTGCGCAATTTGCTTCTTCATAGTCCTGCTATGAAGACTATATTCAGAGATATTTTTGAAGTTTTCTTTTTTTCATGAAAGCCATATTATAAACAAAGTTTAGCAAAACTCCTTTGCTATATCTATTTTTTTTCTCATCATGTTTTCACTAATTTAAGTTTAAAATTCTTTCATTTTACCTTTTGTTAATTTAAATTGGAATTGCTGCAATTAATTTTTTATAACTAAATCACGATTCAGATGTAATAGAAAATACATGGAAGTCTTATGAATTTTTTTTCAGTTAAAAAAAAAATCGTACTTAATGTCGATTTTGCTGTCTTCTATTTCTGAGAAATTTTTGCGATACAGCTGAAAAATTTATTATAATTTTGATTTTTTTTTCTTTTTGAAAAAATACCGTTAATTTTATTGGTACATTCATTTTGCTGAACAGTTATTTGTTACAAAATAAGAAAAAAGGAAGATTTTTGAGATGTGATTCATCATTTCTAGTTTTATTCTAACATTTCAATGTTTTTTTTTCATATTTCATCATACTTTTCTGTCACATCGATTCTTCATCTCATTCAATTTTATTTATTTTCCTTTTTGTTCTGTCATTTATTCTTCTGCTTATTTATAGTAAAAGCCATACTGTTTCAGGTTAATTTGTTTCGATTAGAACCTTTTTCCTCTATTTGTTCGTTAATTTTTAAACATTTATTGATAATTTTTTACATCGGAGAACAAAATGGCAATCATTCTTTTTCTATACTGTAATTTTTTTCATTTAATTCAACATGCTAACTTCTAACTAATGCTAACTTCCAATTCATCAATTAGCTCTGAAGAAGTGATTTATGACGTTCGAAAGATTGCCCACCAAAGACTGATCACTATTTCAAATTTCGGAGCCAAAAATCAAATGCCGACATTTTTGATCTTTGGTATTAAGAGTGAAGCAATTTTTGAACAAAAATGAAAAAGCTACACTGATCGTTAAATGTCCGTAAGCTATGATCACGATCATATTTCATTTTATGTTAAGCAGTTCGAAATGATTTTGTTATTAGAATATGAATCTGTGAGGGAGAGAGGGAGAAAGAAGCTATGATGGCGCAAATTGCAGAATGTTTTAAAATAGTGAAATTTAAAATTTAATCTGCTCAGGCAAATTACACTGCTAATAAATAGAAGAATTAAAGAAACATAATTTCGCAAATATCTCAGCGCAATGCGGTTGTATTGACGTCATAGATTGGTGCATTTATTTAAACAATGATAACAATTAGAATTGAATAAGTGGATGCTATATGAATCAAATGAATGATGAAAAAGGAAATTGTTGAGATGAAAATTTAGTAGCAAATAATGTGATAAAAAGCAAAAGCAAACATGAGGAAAAATACAAAATAAAATTTTAATTAATAAAAATGTTAATCTTGAAAAGGATTAAAAGATTAAAAATTAAACTGACAATTTTAAAAGAGAATTAGCATTCGAATAATTGCTTGAATAAAAAAATAATAAACTTCTTTGTTGAATATTTTTTCAGGTTTTTTTATTATTTTCTCGAATCAATTTATTGATATGATTAATGATAGAACCATCAACTATATTATTCATAAATAATAGTGATAATAATATTTCTACTAGCTCTTATTTTGGCTCATACGATGGCTTATTTTTTTTTTCACCAGAAAATATTGAAAAATGAGAATTTTTAAATTGAATTTCTCAAAATGAGTCAAATGTAAAGAATATGTTATCGACTGAATATATATGATGAGAAGAGTACAATCCCAGTTTGAACATTAAACCTAATAGCTTTCAATAATTTCGCTTATATGTAAAGATGAATGTAAATTTTAACAGGCATAATTTATATGTCATTTTTTTCAAATATTTTTTTGTTAATGTGGTGATTAGAATTAATTATCAAAGTAATTGAGGAGTGGCATGTTGTTAAAGCTTTGTGAAATTGACAGACCTAATCGTTAGATGTTATTCTGTTGCTATTATTTATGCAACTCTTACAATTTTAACTTCTTTAAATTTTGCTGTGAAAAAAAGGGAAAATATACATTTTATTTGCTTGACCAAAAAAAAAATTTCAAAAAGTTCAAAAAAATAAAGTTAAGTATTTGTTTATTAAGTAATTGTAAATTGAACTATATGAAATGAATGAAAGAAGCGAACAAGTCTGGTATATATTTCAATCTAATATATTTATCTGACATGTCTCGATCTAATATGTTTGCCTGGTACATCTTGATCTAATACTGGTATATCTCCCAATTTGATGTATTTGTCTTATATGTCTCTAATTTTATCTGGTATATCTCGATCTAACATCTGTTATGTCTCATTTATTTGATATCTCGATCTAATACATTTACCTCGTATATCTTAGCAGTTTAATGTATTCTAACAACTATTAATGAATGGAAATACTTTTTTCTATCATACATTTTCCTTAATTTCAATTCGTGATTCATCACTCAATTCGTGACAACAAACAGAAGATCGCATCGCTATTCTTTCGTAAATGTCTAAACGATGCAAAAGTCATCGGAACTTTTATAAAATTCAACTTCTTAACTGTTTTTATTTTAAAACATATGAAATGAGCTATAGGACTTTTAGCAACTTTCTGTGAAGCTTGCTTTTAATGATATATTCATTCTTCTTCATATGAAAAAATAAATTGTCGAAAGCTTAATTTTTTACTTCAGATAGAATTAAAATTTCTTTTCATTTCACAGTTTATTGCTTAATTATAAATTAAGACTAAGGAAAGAAATGAATCATTTTATTAATTCAACATGATGTAAAACTATTGTAGAATTGATAAAACATATTGTTGCCAATTTCTGCATTTGCTAATAATGTTGTGCAATTCTCTCTATTCATAATATCCGTGGAGATATTTTTGAATTCATTAGAATTTATTTCAAATATTTTAGTCATTCGTTCAATCTTTAAATAACACATTAATAACATTTATCACATCCAATGGTCACTATTTTTTTTTTTTTTTAAATCTAATCCTAATGAGTTAGCGGAAAGAGCCAGTCATATAGTTTTCAATTCATTAAAAGATTCTTAAAAATACACTTCAAGATTTTCCATCATCCATACTGACAGTGTCATCGTACATCATTCAGATTAATGATATTGCAAAGTTGAAAAGTTTTATTGAAAATTCAAAAATTATCATTTTTCTAAAAGAATGTTTTGCTTTATTACAAAGAGAATTTATATTTCTTTCAAAAATTTTAACCCTAAAGATGAGTAATGATGATAATCCAATCAATTTGGTACAGGCGTGCATTAGCTAAATCAGTGATAGCTAGACGAATGATGGATGGTCACTCATCTCAGTTGTATGGTAGCGCAACAGCATTGTATAAGCATCGTACAAAGAATTATTGGTTCGATCTTAAGGTTAGGAGTTATTAAGTTATGAATGGGTGCAGGTATGATTAGCAGCTAATCACACTAATATTTCGTATGAATATTTCAGGTAACTATAAATAAGACTTTTCAGTTGAAACTGTTTAGAAACACGAGTAACGAATACATTCTTTAATTATCGCTAAAACTAATTAAAAAAAATGTATAATAAGCCATAATATTGAAAATAATGGCGAAACATTCGAAATTAATATATTGCACAAAATATATCAATTTTCTTAATGTTATTATTACTTGATTTTTGGTATTGAATGAGAGAATAAAAATGTTACATTGAAATATATCATTTCAGATTCATCCCGACGAACATATTTGGGTACCATCGTCAGGACCAAATACCATGACAAGCAGTTCACGTGATACCGAGTGTTATGTTGGTTAGTGAACTGATATAAGTTTCCAAGGAGGCTCATGATATTAACATTAAATTGTCCCATATAATTAATAATGTTGTTGTTATGGACGAGATACCATTTCATTGTCTGCTTTTAGATTAATTAGAGGAAATTATTTCAAATGAGAAACATGTTCCTAAGCAACTGTAATGAGTTCCACAAATTAATCACCTAATATTTTATAGGTGAACGAGATTGTCGGAAAATTGGGGAAAAGCGAAGTTGTGCTGCATGTCATATTGTAGTACATACAGCATGCTTGCCAGTTTTACGACAGGTTAATTTTCGGCATTCATCTCCACCAAATTCATCTATTGTTTTACACTGACCATTTAGAAAAAAAAGGAAAATGTAGAAAATCGAATCACTTCTATGTGCTTGCATATTTATGTAAGAAACTTCAATTTGAATGATTCACAAAAGAAAGTATTCATTTCATTTTAGTTATATGTGAAATGTAAAATAACATATCACGAAGAAAATGCAGCAAAAAAACAAATTGCTTCAAGCAGCGGTGTTATGGAGGAATCATTAAATGGACATCATTGGGTGCATAAATGGAAACAGAAAGGACGTTGCCTACGTTGCGGAAAATCGTTTCAGCAGAAAATTTTCCATGACAAGGTAAATTTGAACTTGATAAGTAATCAATTACTATAAGTGATATAATATGTTATCATTTGTAATAAATATTTTTCATATAATGAAGGGTAAAAATCGATTTAGTGAATGACATGAATTCTTAAGTTATGATTCTGATAAAAACATTATGATGCTCGGTATGTAATTAATTGCTATGAATTGATAAAGAATGATATAATATGTTGACTAATCTTGATGGCATTTACTGTGTAAAGATTATCTACGTGATAGATGGAGAAAATTCATTTTTTTTGATGCTTTGTTTTGTAATTCAATTTAATACTAAACAAATTTTATGAAGAATTTAAATTAAATTATTAAAAAGACATCAAACTAGGATTATTTGATTAGATTATCTGATTAATTGATTGGGAATTGCGGCTAAAGATTGGAAATGAAATGATAATTATTTATATATGTCAAAAGATCCCGCTTTTTAAATTACAAAGTGATTTTCATCACATCTTGTCTCATAATGCATTTTAATGGTGAATGCATACTTACTGTTGAAGGATGTATTTAAATGTAGGAAAGAAATTTCAAAATTAGTTAATTTTTCTGGAGGAAATAGTGAAAGATAATATCTTTCAGCAAAACAGAATGGGATAATTTTCAGAGGAGTGAAAATTATCCTGTTCTATTTTGAAAAGGGAAAAATTAACTTGACAATTAATAAGAAAATAATGGAGGAGTAAATATAATTAATTACAGGAAGTAATCGCAATCACTTGTTCGTGGTGCAAACGATCATATCATAACAAAGTAGAATGTTTCTCATCACAATGTTTTGAGAAATCATGCGATCGTGGTGATTTAAAAGAAGTGATTGTGCCACCGACATGGATTCAATATTCAAATTTAATCCAAACAAGAAAAAAAAAGAAAGTTGCGAAAAGAAAGAAAGTAGGACTCATCCTGATTATGACTTAATTGTGTTGTAGATATCAAGCTTAACCATATTGATGATTTTATTTTAAAAAAAATCAATTTTTAATGCCTTCATATGATAGTGAATTTTGTTTAACTTCATGAGACATCTTATAAGTATTTTTTATTTTTCGAAATCTAACAATGCGTTTTCGTCTATTTTATTGTTATGAATAATATAAATCGTATAACAAAAATATTATTTCAGCGCAGATTGTTTAGGATACGACCCGTACCATTAGATGATGGCATGTGGCTTCCAACTCAACCACTGCTTGTATTTGTAAATCCAAAATCAGGTGGTAACAAAGGTTCGAAATTGTTACACACATTTTGCTGGCTTCTGAATCCACGTCAGGTATTCGATATTACTGCACTGAAAGGACCTGAATTTGGGTAATTCTATCAAAGCTTACTTATGTATAAGAATTGTAAGAAGAATGCAAGAATGTAATAAGAATGAGAATGTAATAAGAATATTATCGGGAATTAAGTAAGCGCTCATATGCATAAATATAATAGAAAAATCAATAATTACTCCCATTCATATATGATATTTTTTTATTCTCATTTCGAAACTTTTTCAAATATTATAGATGCTGAAAATTAATTTTTAAAAATGTACTTCAGACTTGGTATGTTTAAGAAAGTGGCATCCAGTTTGCGACTGCTCGTTTGCGGTGGTGATGGTACCGTTGGATGGATTTTAAGTGCCCTTGACAGAGTTTGCTTTACAATTTTGCAAATTTATTATGAACTGGGAATGATATAAACTTTTTAAAACAGTTTTTGATAAAATATGCACAACAAAATGATTTGGGATCCTATTATCAAGCGTGAACTTTTGACTTTCCTCCACACTTTGACCCTTCTTTGGTCTATAATATCAAGCAACATTTTTATTTACATTTTAGCACTTTCATTACATGCTAAATTCAGATGAATTGGACGAAGTATCCCCCAATTGGCATTGTTCCGCTAGGCACTGGCAACGATTTATCCAGGCATTTATTTTCCTATGCTTTTATTAATTATTTAGATTTGTCTCGCTCAGTTCAATTAATTCTGTTTACTATCATTTTTGATTAATTCAATTTATATTCAATATTCAGATGTCTTGGTTGGGGTGGTTCGTTCAGCGATGAACCATTGGCAGAACTTCTAAATGCTGTTATTTATGAAACATCTATCACATATCTCGATAGGTTACTTTTTTTTTCCGTTATTTCATCCCAAAAAGCGGAACTGAGGAATTCTCGATTGTCAAAGATTTAAATATGAGCATGAGATCAAAATAATGCGCTCATGCTGAAGTGCGTTATTTTGATCTCATACTGTGTTTCACTCATGCTGGAGAAGGATTTATTAAATTTGATTTAGCATTTATGAATTTTAAATTTTCATTTATAGATACTCTCGTATAGATAAATACAGAGAGAAATTACAGGTGGAATATAAATGTAGAAGCGAACTTGGAAATCTCAAATGTACAAGCGGATGAAATCGACAAAGCTGCTCAGAGTGTGTTAACACTAACGGTGATGAACAATTATTATAGCATTGGGGCTGACGCTCATGTAGCCTTGCAATTCCATCATTCTAGAAGTTGGTTTGAATTGCTAATTTTCAGGGGAAAGAGATGTAGCAACATTTACAGATGCAATTTCAAGAATATTTTCTTGCTAATTACTGATTTTTTGTAATGATGATCATCCTATTTGTTTGATCAAGTTTCTAAAAACTTGCATAATTCCAGGTGCAAACCCACAAATGCTAAACAGTAGGCTGAAAAATCGAATAGCATATGGTGGATTAGGTACCATTGATTTGTTCAAGCGGACATGGAAACTTCTTCATGAATATATTACACTTGAGGTGATGGATATAATAAATTATCAGCTATGGATTTACCTCTCCAAGATCGTCATCTGTTGTAAAGCATATGATTCATCTTATTTTTCTCAAATTTCTTAATCTTAAAAATTTATATTCCTTTATATGAATTTCAGTGCGATGGAATTGATTTAACTTCAAAAATTAAAGAATTCAAATTCCACTGCATATTATTCCTTAATATAACATATTATGCGGGAGGGACTGTTCCATGGAGCAACGATGATGAGGAGAAACATCGATCTTCTAGCTGTGATGGCAAACTAGAGGTTCTTGGTTTCACAACTGCTACGCTGGTATATTTTTTGAAAATCTAAATGCAGAAAAAATTTTAAAAACATACTCAGAGAAGGAGTAGGTACGGAAAACATACAGATTTCTTAAATCTCAGAATTATTAAGATTAGATTGTTTTCAATCACAACCTGCATTCATTCTTTTAAGTTTATCGCTTATCTACTTTCAATCGTCCCATACCAACTTTATTTTATTTTCAGGCTACTTTGCAAATGGGTGGCAAAGGTGAACGAATAGCGCAGTGCTCTCATGCTCGTATCACAACAAGCAAAGCAATACCAATGCAGGTTGACGGTGAACCATGTCTTCTAGCACCGAGTACCATCGAAATTACCTTTCATAGTCAGGTTAATTCAATTTTAATAGAGTATTTGAAAACATCCATTTATTCTTTTTTATTATTATCATTCTTCGTATTGCTTATTCAGTATTCGATTGTATTTCAATTCTTTCTCTTCCCTTTTCACTTTTCTGCATTCTATTTCGATCTATTATAATTTTACAGTGTATTTTCCGCTCAACTTTAAATCTTGGTATTATAGGTTCCCATGTTGCGTCGTGAAAAGAAATCAAATTATATGCCGGGAAATCTTAAGAAACAGCGAAAAATATTCAAACAGCAACGGAGTAGCAGTAACAGCCAAACACCATCAACTCCAGTTGGCTATTCATTACCTGTATTATTGGTTACTTCTATCGAATACAATGCTAATCGAGATAATCTGGAGCAGCTCAAAGAAGCTGGTATGACTCACTGATTCTAGAAGTCTTCGCAGATAGTGTTTCCTTTATGATGATCAGTGATTTTACATTTTCAAACATTTTAATAGTTGTGATATGTGAAAGCAAAATTTCAAATCTTCAAAGAGATTTGTAATTCTATTTCTTATTATTAAACTTAGTTTGATTAACTTTTGCAGATTTCTTGATTAAATTTCTTACTCCTATTCTGAATTTGAGAAATGTTTCTAACTTAAGTAGAATGCACATCGCAATAGTGAAGTGTGAATTAAGACATAGCACCATTCAAAGTTATTATTTCTTACGAAACTATATTTGATATTAACAAGTCAAAATTAATGTTATAGGAAATCTAAAATCTATAAAAAAAAATTTTTAATGTACATCGAGATAAAAAACATTCTTTGCAGCTATGGAAATTGGTGAAATTCATGTAGAAGCAGAAGCTGAGCTGGACATTGTACGACAAAGAATTGAAAAACTTATTGCCGATTACTCCAGTTCGAGTATTGAATCGAATAGCGAATGGAGATTTCTTGATTGTTAGTATTAAAAACATTGAAGGCATTCCGATCGCTAATTATGAGCAAAAATTTTCCCATTGTCTGATTTACTAATTTCCTAAAGGTGATTTATAATATCATAGTGATTCGCATTCACATTATCATGCCATTTAACAAGTTAATAAGTTAATTCATATCATTTCTTACTGTTAACTGATTCTGATGCGATGTGTGGATCTACAGATGTTAGTAGTGCTGAAGAAGGGATATTTCGTGTGCACCGTTATCAGGAACAATTCGTGACAATATCTGATATTTGTTGTTTGGAAGAATGCATCATAATCCTGAATAATGCTCTGGTCAGACGAATACATTCAATTGATGAAGCTTCAAGCCAAATTAAGTAATTTTTTTTTCAAATCTTTATTGTTTTTTAATTGAAATTTTTGTTCTCTACCAATAATTCATAGACTTATCCGATGATTCAAGGTTTTTGTTTAACTGAAAAATAGTGAAGATGCTTTATTTTGTTTAAAAAATTCAGTTGCAAATTAATTAAAAGAGCGTGGAAAAGTATGGATGTTTACACAGAATGGTATGAAATACTTTGAAACTTTGAGTACTCATCAAAACATTGTGTTAAAACAAAATTGTATTACCTTTTTTCTTTTTAAAAAATATGCATGAATTTATCTGAGCAATTTCAGGAAGAGCATATCAGATCATGACATTTGCTTGAACGGTGATACATTGCATGTTACATTTCAGTGTGATACTCATGAAACGCACTTATAACAACAATTAAATACACTTGATATTTATATAGTTTAAATTTTAGAATGGAAATCAATTTTATTACTTGTTTGTAAAAATTGTAAATTGAAATCTGTAAACAAAAAAATATTATTTTATGCAAAGTATTCCATATGTATGAAAGTTTTCTATAAAGAAAGAAGGTTCAAAGTTCTGCATCTAAATTTATAGAAAGCGGAAACAACTCTCTATCATTGTTATACTTCTAGTTTGTTCATATATGATCAAAAAGCTCATTACTCTTTCGTTACCGTAATAGCATTTTGTCGTTCATTGTATTTTTTCCTTCATTTTAAATTCTTTTCGATTTTGTTTTATCGGTTAAAAATTTATTAGTGAAATTTCAGATAATTTTTCCGATTTATGATGGCTTGAAAATATAATAATATTAGTCCTACGGTTTCTTACATTACTACAGATACACTATATTCTTTGCACTTTCAAACTTAATTGCTTATGATGTTAATTAGATTAATTTGAAGTGTGCTATTTAAAAGGAGCGCTGATTAAAAATCATGCAGATTGCTCAACAGTAAACTTCATCAGTTCAAAGCCCCATTTTGTAATTTTAACTTTTCACTTCGTGCCGCTTTATCTATTGCTTTGTGGAAGGGAATTTTCCCCTTTTTCACTTAGCTTAAGATCTGGTATATTAGATTTTATCCTCATTAGAAAGCAACAATTGATTTCAGAGATTTTTTAGGATTTCGAGGATAAAATAAAAGTTTTCGAGATTCCACGAATTGGAAATTTTCTTCGGTTTTTCTTCCTTTTTTTGCAAAAAAGAAAAAAAATTGAATGAAATGCAAATTTTCGGATGTAGCCATTATAAAAGAGGTGCTAAAATGTTTGCGATCATTGTTTGAAGTTATATAAATCATCAATCGGTTCACTCGTCAATCACAAATGATCGTAGTGGGAGATCACAGTCATCATGACAGGGAACAGTTAAACATGGAAGGAGGTCAATCTAATTTTTTGTTGTTGAGCGTTTTAGATAGAATTACTGAAAGCATCTTATGCCAATACAAATCTATTACAGTAAGTAAGTTTACTAAAAAGTATTCAGGACAGAAAGGATCTGAAGGTGATGAGGAACGAAATAGGAAAATAAATTGGCGTCATTTTTTCATCGTCTGTTCGGTGCTTATTTCGGCTTATCTCATTAACGGTGAATATGCTCAAACAGTATGCAATATATGCACCACCGTACCGGCTGCTATTTTTACTTATGGACAACTTTCTGACCATGCAACTCGGGTTTTTGCTTATGTAAGTCTGAAATACTGTAAAGGTTACGTAAGCATGAGGTCACATACTGGCTATGAATTAACTCAGTTACTTCTCTAATGTTTAACATGCACTTATATTCGGTAGAGATTTTGAATTATTAGAAGTGAATGAAAATATCTGAGCTATACTCGATAATTAATAATGATTTCAAAAGAAAGTGACCAAAAAAAAATGAAGAAGAATAAATAAATTTCTGCTTAAATCGATAAATATGAAAATAAAGCGGAACTTGAAAGAGTAATTAAATAAATTTTGAATTCAAAATTAATATTTCAGAAGGCAACGCTTTTCTACTGGTCAATTCATGGAATTTTGGTTGCATTTGATAGCATATTTGTGGATGCATTTGGATATTTCTTCGGTAAATTCATCCTTCTTGTCGTGCTATTTTTCAATGTCGTTTATCAGCACGATAATGCCAAAAGTCTTATGGAGCAGCAACAACAACAACGCCGTAATGCAATGAGTAATTCGATCGTTAGCACCAGAACACCTGTTCCTTTCCCAACTTCACCTTATGGATCACAAATTGGTGTCAATACTGCATTGACAATTACCGATGCTACGCAGCTTTCTGCTGAAGTATGAATTTATTGGGATTTTAACAATTTGAAATTTTAAATCATTACACATTATATGTATTTTTTATAAAATTTATAAAAGAAAGGAGATGGAATCTTTAAGATGTGTATTTATTTTAAAAATCTCTAATGATTTTGCAGAGTCCATTCAAAAGTCATCGATCGCTGCATTATAATAACCTAGCAACAGCCTATTCATTGGCTCACAGCCCAGAGATGACCGCCTACCTGGATACCTCTTACACTCACGATGGATCTCTAAAAACTGTTGCTCCTACTGAAGTATGCCATTTCTATTGCATTTAGTTTTTGTTAGAATTTAAATGAAAATGAACGAAGAGATTTATTTCCCTTTTTTTCTTTTTTCTTTCAATCTTTAAAGCACACTTCGGCTCACTTTTTTTATATTGAAATATAAAAAAAGAAGTTTAATTTATCCCATTTTTCAATAAATATTGCATGCAGAAGCAATATGAATTTGGAATATATCAGCAAACTGCGCCAAATAATTCATCAGTGCTATCAGATTCCGCCGAAGAAAATGATCATTCAGAAAATGATGCTGTAAAATCGATTCCTGCTGGCGATTGCCAGGAAGCGGATAACGAGGCTTGTTTGATTCATTTTTGCATCAATTCCTATTTGTTTCCTAATTTGGCAAATTTAAAAAGTCCAAATAAATCAGCAAAATCATGAATTTTACATTCAGGGGGATGATTTACCGCAATATTCACCATCGACAATGGTGATGAAGGAGGACGAAGGGACTCTTATCACCAATCCCGATGAATATGTAATTGTTATCATTGCGTTATCAATGATATTTTAACACTTAACACTTTATTAGTATTGGAAATTTTAATTCTTCTCTTCAGATAGTATTTAATTATCCCTTCTCGGAAACGGTTACAGTTTATGTGAAAAACAAACACAATTGTCCAATAATGTGGGCTCTAAAAACTAATGCAATTAAACGTATAATTGCACAGCCTACGTGTGGTACTTTGGGAAAGGACGCTACCGTACACGTGAGTTTCAATTACAATATTTAAGAGCGATGCAATGTATCTAGTAAAATAAAAAAGAATTAAATTTATTGAAACATAAGTAGTTGTATTATTATCAAAGTAATCTATTGAAAAGTATGAAATTTGACCTTATTTTGCAAAAATAATATTGCTTATAAGAAAAAAATGAAGAAATATGATATGATCAATTTTTTTCCATAAGATACTAGTTGATATTCATTGAATCAAACTAAAATAGGATCATAAATTCCTTATTTAAAGATTAATGAAAAATGTATTATTAGCAGCTGTTTGATAATTATTTTACAGATTAAAATTGGAGTTAAAGCAGCACCATCTAAAGAATCCAAAATGAATGATCGTATTGCCATTGATTACTGTCTAATTGATGATGATACGGTCGGTTTTGATCGCTCATTTTTGTACAACACTGAGGATCCATTCCGTCGACGCAAAAAATTCAATATTTATTACAAAAACTAATAATAAATTGATGTATGCATACCTAAGGAGATGATAATCCGATGCTATTTATCATCAAATAAATAAAATCATATTTATCCATTTCTCAACTAACAGTTTTCATTCATTATTTTATGTTTAAAATAGAGGCGGAATTTTTTCATTCAACATGAATCAATTGCTTTTTTCAAATTAAATTTTAACCAACAATGAACAGTGATTAAAGTTCGAGGACATGTAAAAAGATTCAAAAAATATTGTGGATACATTCAATGCACTTTGATGTTAAGCCAACAGCAGAAAAAAATTTCTGCAATGTTTTCTATTTAATGTTCCGTCTGATGTAATCAGAAAGTACAAAAAACATATATATTTCAAAAAAAAATATCTGTCAAAAAGACGATTAATTAGTCAGTGTTAGGCAAAAGTTGTTTTATTTATACATAAAGATGAACAGTGGCAAACGAATGTTTGAAATTTAGAATTAAATATTATCATCTTTTTGTATCATTTCAAATACGAATTCAAACGAATGTTTGTCTTTCATCTTTTGGCTGAAATAATGTTGCCATTTTATCCGAAAAATCGGATGAAATGGATTCAGACGAGAATTGTCCCAGAAGCGTTCTGGAAGAACTCATAGAATTTTGCTTTTCAAAACTGTTTGTTTCAAATGGAAAATCATTAAAAGTATTGTCATTATTAGTGAAATTGATGGATGGTGAACGACTTAACGTTAAATTCTTTGATAATTCATTCTCAGGCAGATTTATAGCACAATTTGATTCTGTTATTAAAAAGTTTTGATTATTGAATTGCCCATTTAATTTCACGATTGGTGGACTACTTTTTGGAGAGATCGAAGATAAAATGGGACTTTCAGATTGTTTTATCGTGACACCGATAAGTTTTGTTTTCTCTTCCGATTTATTCTTTTCCCTCCATTTATCTGATTTATCTGCGGGATGCGTTTTAATATTTTTCCTGAAATGAAATTATTAAAATTTTTTTTTGTGTGGATATTTTTTTGATATTAATTCCATCATCTGAGCAGTTATTTATTCATTTCTAGAATAAATCAATAAAAAAAAGTTTAATCAATTATAGAATTAAAAAAGATTAGTTGAGATTTCAGAGGGCAATTATTTTTTATCGTATAACCGGAAAGGATTATTATTACCAACAGTTTATTGGCCAACAACAAAGCGGATTGCACAGACCATATTGACAGCAGGAATAAATAAGTTCGATAACTGTAAGGAGACTTGCACCGAGAAATAGGCCAAGTGCACCGCCTACATCACCTGTAATTAAGAAATAGTTGATATTTGCTTGTAATTTCAAAAGGGTCAATTCAATCAATTCAAATCTCTGTAAATTTACATGCCAAACTCCAAATACTATAGGTGCTCTCTTGTCGCCATGTTTCAATGTTCATCCGATGCAGGAAAACGTTTACCATCGCAAAATTTTGTCTGAAACAATTAATTTAATTCGAAGGAAATTAAAAAATGATTCGAATTAACTGATTAATTAAAAAAGAGAAGTCGAAATTTTGATTAGCATGAATGACATTAACGCCTAATACTTTAGAGCTAAAAAATAATTCAATTTCAAATAGAACATTTCACTTATTAGTCTTTTCCAAAGTTTTACTTATGAAATAGTATGATTATCTATGAGGAACGAAATTCTACAAAAATTCTTACTCTACAAATGCTGACCCAAAATCAAAATTGGCCAAATAAGTTGGTAATTCCTTTCGGTATAAATTTGAATATGCTGACTGCAAAATTTTTTTAAAGCTTTAACAATTTTTATTGGAAATTAAAAAACATATAATT
Organism: Acanthocheilonema viteae; assembly: GCA_900537255.1. Classification (NCBI taxonomy): domain Eukaryota; kingdom Metazoa; phylum Nematoda; class Chromadorea; order Rhabditida; family Onchocercidae; genus Acanthocheilonema; species Acanthocheilonema viteae. The sequence goes on along the minus strand of UPTC01000157.1, from coordinate 3,742 downwards.
TTTTTTAAAGGATTCTGAATTTTTTTCGTAAGCAAATAAATATAGACTTTTTTTCAGGACTTGTTGAAATGTATGTTTTATTTGTGCATTCAACAAATACTAGTCAATAAAATTAGATGATGAAAGCTAACAAAATTATACTGCATCAATTAATTAAATTTTTCTATACGTATCAAATTACGTCACATTTAAATGCATGTAATGTATGCAATTTACTACAAAATCTGCAATGCAATGTACCTGAAATTCATTCATCATTTTCTTAAATGAATTCAATAGGATGATACTTTCATTTTTTACATCACCAAAAGTACAATCGACAATATCGCGGATAAATGCACCAAATTGTTTTTTGTGATGCGCTGTTGTATCACCGAAATATAGCATCGAACCCATCTGTAACATTTTGCTAAGAAGGCATAAAATTTGCTAAAATATGATATTGAGCGAGGACTGTCAAAAAAATAACTATCATTGATTTGAATTTATGTTTTATTAAATAAAGAACTTATAAATTATTGAAATGAAACGAGTGAAATTACCATATAGGAAATTTAAAAAGAAACACTTAATTAAGTACCTGTAAACCTCTATCATTGTCAACAGCAGCCAATAAATTAGGTAATTCATTATCAGCCATATCAGCAATATTACGAACCAAATTTTCATCCAAATCTTTTAGCACTGGATTGTACCAATCCTACAGGATATTACATAAAACTATATTTAAACGTAAATATTTAGAAATTGCTTAATTATAATTACCAGACAATAAAATGAGAAATATTCATTAATTCTCTCAAATAATACAAAAAATGACAATACTTCGAAAAAGTCTTGATCAAAGAAATGACGCATATTTCGAGATTGCATTTTTTCCGCCCATGCACGTCGTTGTAACCTTCCTGATTCATACTGCAATTACTTTTTTATTTAAAAATGAGATATTTTAATTTAAATAAATTTAATTTAATTACTTAAAAAAAGATGAATGCAATAATATTCAAACCGATTCCTATTCTTCCACGAAAATTATTATTTAATTATGTCTCTTTTCAATTAAATAATAAATAAAACCTGTTTTGCCAAAAATAAAGTGGTATCCATTCGTTTAAGATTGATACCCAATGTTGATTTATAAAATGATGGAGTGTATATTTTGTGCAATTTGGTGATAGTATTAACGAATTTTTGTATTTCCTTTACAACTTCATCAAAATGATCACCAAAAGCTTCACGAAGTTGTACGACTGTATGAAACTTTGCACTATTCATATCTTCTTTTGGTTCGAGAAGCTACAAATAGATGCAAAAAGAATAAATAGTTAAAATTTAATTTATTTTCACATAAATTCTATTATCAAATACATATAAGCCTGGATGGTATATTTATAGGCTTGTATTTGATAACAATTTAAAAATTCATTCAAGACTTGAAATAAATTTAAAGGTAATGTACTCGATATATGACAGAAATTCGAGCTTCCTCAGTCGATGATGGTGGATTTTCAATGGCAGCAAACATTTTAGCATGATTGATTGAGAGAGCACTGAAACATTTGATCGATTCGTTTAATCGTTCGAAAGCATTTTGATACGTTTCATCTGTCCATCCCCAACCGTTATCAATTAATCTATAAAATACAATCCTTATCTGTGAAACATTTTTTATTTTGCAATGAACAATTTTTGAATAAGACTTTTTAAAACTTCAAAACTTTACTAATTAAATATCGTCATATAATTTTATAAAGTCGCAGCTTTTTTAGTAAAAAATACATTTGATTAATTATTATTTTTAATGGGTACATTTTAAAGAAATAATCAAAGAAAGAATATATATGTGTGCAATATTTTTTTATTTTCTATTAATAAAAATTAAAATTTCAATTTAGTCATGCGCATTATTGATTAATACAAGACTGAGTATTTTTAAAAGATTATTAATTACTTCTAAAATTAATAATTTGTTAGCACTAATTAATCTTAAAAGATAGTTGATTCTAAAATTAATAATTTAATGGAAAACAAGATAGAGCTACTTTTGTGTTGCTTCTCGTAACTTCCATATCATTCGTTTCGTTCTCAATCTTATATCTTCTTGATATCGAGACTGCTTTTCATAGGCACGCTGCGCTGCACGCTTGATTTGCCTAACCTTGAAATGATTCCTTTTTTATCGGCTAGTAAAAATAACTAGCTCAAAATAATACTTTCAAATTTTATATTAAATTAATACCTGTTGATTGCTCAGAAGTTGATTCTGTTCACATTGGAAATGCTCATCACGATGAAGTTCTATATTATTCCCCTTAAAATTTTAAGAATTTAAATCGATTAACTTAAATGATCAAGATTCTAATATTTGAATTCTGTTAAGTAGAGGCACTTTAAATGTGATATTGCAACTCAACTCAAAGCCCTCAATTTTTAATTAAAACCTAGCAAAAACAAATATTTGAATAGTTAACATGCACTCACTATTAATTGCTTAAAAGTCTTGATTTTTGAATTAATTATTCAAACCAGTTCTTGGTAATTAGATATGCAACCAAAATGCCGAATCATCACTTAAAATGTTATAAAAAAGCCAGTTGAGCCATTTTTATAAAAGCAATTATTATTCACATAGCAGGTAAGACCAGAGCAAACATCGATGAAAATCATTAAATTTCAAGTTCAATTCCATATTCACCAGATGAAACATATCACAAAACAATTTCATTGTAAAATGCATACTTACATCATTTTCGACATCGTAATCATCAATAACATCCTCCACATCATCTTCTTCGGCAGTATCGATCAACGATGGAAATATACTATTTGGTAATAAAGTCATATCTTGCCAAGCTGTATAATCAATTTGATCACACGGTGAAAGACAACCAAATCGATTGAAACTTTTTTTTTTACCGAATTGTAGAGTGGGTAGGGCGCACGTGAAGTATTGATCCACGTTGCAAAAACTGTACGCTGAAATTGTTTGCATCTTTGATAGAAGAAAGGATTAATAGATTTGAAGATGGACTACAAATGACTGATAAATATTGAATCTTTTTTTCAGTAATAAATAAAATATTCTAAATTCCTATCATTTTTAAATTATCATAAATTTTCTTTAAAAAAAAGAGAAAAAGGAATATGAATGATGAAGATAAAAAGAATGAAATTGAATTACCTCCGGGATTTGGATTATATGCTCGTCTCATCGAACATTTACATTTCTCTTCAATTTCATGCAAATATTTTCGAATAGTACAGGTGTGAATATTTTCAGGATCATCAACTGCTAGCATTGTTGTCCCGTGTTTCTCATTTTTCTCCACACATCCCGCACCCGAATATTTATGCCTCTAACAAAGATTGTTTTAATTTTCATCCATTCAAATTTAATACAAAATTAAAACGAAATTTTTTTTTTCATTATAATAACTTTTTTTTTTTCAACAAACTTTCCATCATATTTTTATGAGAGTAAATATTTAACAAAAAGAAAAAAAAGAAGGTTGCCTTTTGCATTTTAAATGGAATCTCCATCGTATATCCGGGAGGGACATTAACACCATCAAGCGATGAATCTGGTATGTCTGTTTGATTATAAATTAAAATTTTTAATCCTGGAAGGCTCGTAGTTCGAAAATACGGCGTACAACTTTCCACTCGCTCATACCGCTCAATATTTAATAACAACCTGAGACCATTGTCAGAACCTAAAATTAAAAGTTATGTAAGTATGCTT
>UPTC01000156.1:0-61010 GCA_900537255.1 Acanthocheilonema viteae | reverse complement strand
TGCCTTAGATAACACGATGGCATTGTTTCAATATTACAGAAAAATTGCTATTATTTGATGACAATCATTTTTTACTCATTTTACTACCTATTCGGGAATTCTTGACAATCATCGCTAAATTTCATATTTCGAAATTTCAACTCCTTCTGGATTGTTACATGTTATATCCATCGGTTCTTATTTTATCATCTTTTTTTTTCTGTTCTTTAAAACTCTGAAAGCATTATTATTGTCTTTTTTTATTTTAGGCTAACTTTAAGCTTTGAATGATCAATATTGTTTGCACATTTATATTTCATAGTGCTGGCAGTAAATAATCTATTCTTTCATGTTGCTTCTCTCTAATGTTAGAATTTACCGTTAAAATCTTGCTTCAACGAAATTATATCAGATTTTATCAGTGCAAACTTTGAGTGACCATTGCTATATGTGTTTTAATGTTTAGAAAAAAGCAATTTATTTTAAATATTATCTGGAACAACTACCATTTTTCATTCGATCTTATTCACTGGGCAAATCTTTTACTAATTTTAATTTCGTCTTATGTAAAGTATCTACAATTTAAACAAATTACTGCTTTACTTTCTTTATCGCTCTGAACATTCTGATATTTTTTAGTGATATATGAAGTTAGAAAGATGTGAAAAAAATAATATTGAGTTTCGAATTAAACTCTTCGATGAGCAATGCATTCATCCTTCTCGTTGCTGACATTTCTTCCGTTTTTCCATTCAACAATCATTTCCTGAAATTACATTTCATCTTCCCATTCCATTTATCCAATCTTCCATTATTCAATTCTTGTAATTCATTTCATGAAATCATTTTTTCTTTTCTTTGAACAGAAACCATTCATCAAAATTCTCGTTAAATTTTATCTTTTTCATTTGGTTTCTTGCGGTGTGGAATATTTCGCATTCATTTTAACAGCCAGCGATCAGAATTGCAATTATTTGTTGCGTTACAAATGACGAATATAGTTCTCTTAATAATTTTGTTTTCTTATTTGCTAGTCATATTCAATAAAATAATTTCGAATTTTACATTCATAAAAATGAATTGATAACTGAAGAAAATTTTCTTCTTTGTTTCTTTCTTCGCCAAACGCTTTCTTTTATTTTCTAATGTCATATTTTGTCTGAAATCAATTGCACTTTTCACATTCACAAAGTTTAATTACAGGTCATTGTGCAGCGCTCTTCTCCCTCCATTTATGTAATATAATTAATTGTAAGCAATATTTGATAGTTTGAACTTTGGAACTCTCAACTTTTCCTTCTCTGTTATTGTATATTCCGATCAAATTACCTTTTGCACGTCATTATTGTTGTTCTTTTTGGAAAGAGCAGAAGTATTATAAGGTTGTTGTCACAGATCACTATGGTGACATGCCCTTCCAATTTCCTAATTCTTTAAATTATTATCCCTGCAAAATTCTTCTCTTAATGATGCATCCAATCAATACAGTAATAGTTCCCGTAGCTATTGAGAGTGATACTAAAAATATTTATTCATTGCATTGTTGAAGAGTTCTCTGAAACGGACAGATCCTGTCATTAATTAGATCTTATCAGGATAACAATGCTTACTGCGTTCATTGAGAACTGTTATCATAAACAGATCATGAAAAAATTTAAAAGATTGCAAAAAATTTTTAAATTTAATAAAATTCATTTAACTTCTTTTATCTGAGACATCAACAAAATCATTCCTCATTTGCTATAATTTCTGCTTACACATTCCGCTTCTGGAATGTCGATCATTGCTGACCATATATGATGGTCATTATAGTAACAGTGATATCAGCCGTGATTGGAGTAGTAATCTGATATGATTGTTTAAGGATTGATATTTTGATCGATAATGTTTGAACGAATATATCATTCATTCGGGAAAATTTGTTTTCAGAGAAGTGGTAGGGAAAAATAATAACGAGGCATGAATTTCTTCAAACTTGAAATCTTTCATTTCATCCTTTTCCTTTCAATTAAAGTTCCAAAAGTTCACATATGAAGAAAATGAGTTCAAATTTGACTTAAACAAATAAGGCATCATATTTCAAATCTTATATCATTAACTTCACAAATTCTAGAAATTTGAAATTCCTACAATTGCATGCTATCTAAGTTATCATAGAAAAAAATAAAAACCTATCATTAAATGATAAGTTTTTATTTTAACATTCTTCTATTCTATCTATTATTGTTTTCTGTATTATTATTACAATTGATATAACTTCAATTATCTAATAAGCAAAAATAAGCTAAATCATCTATATTTCTGAAATGCTGTAAATTAAGAAATATGGGATTTGTTTATAGCTATTTAAATCGCTTTGTTTGGAGCATTTAATGCTTCCGAATAGGATAAAAACATGAACTAGGTTAAAGTTCACACTTACTTTATAAATGAATGTTAAACTTCGAAATGTAAATTTAATTTATCTAATCGACCAACATCTTTGCTTAATGATAATAGAATTTTTTCGTTTTCATTTGAATTTTCCTACAACTCTATAATAAATTGACATTGTTGCATGCTTAAAATGAAATCATTTTTTTAATTTCCACTTTTATTGTCAATAAAATAATTGTCATTATACAATACTTTTTCAATAGGAAATCAATGATATTTATAACAAACATGCTGACAATCAGCCAAACGATTTGCTCTATTCATATTACATTTTAAATTTTTATTATTTCTCTGATAAATTATATTTTTATTAATCCTCCCAGTCGAACTGTCGTCCTACATTCAGCATTTCATGAGAGCTTTTTATTCCCATTTTGACTGTTCGTTTCATCTCTGTCTGCTTTTACTCTGTTGAATATTCCACGGCATCATAAATCATTTTGAATAAGAATTATGGGTTACGTTTATAACGCACTATTCGCATTTATTACTTTTGTTAAATTGAAATTCATCGAACTTCTTTTATCTGGCTGTAAAAGCAATCCATTGTATGTCTCATTTTTTGGATGATAAGTTAGTAAAAACAGACTTACTTAATCTTATTTATTGATTTAATAAATTAGCCGAATTATTGATTAAAATGATAACATATAAATGCTATTTGACTTCACTGATTTGTATTTTCTATTTTTCACAGTCTTTTACTAGATTTACTTTTTTTTAGATGGACTATGAGTCCCCGACGAAGGAAATTGAGCAAGAAGAAATCATCGAGCATTACGTGACCAAATCACGTCGATTACCTGGCACCAGTGGTTCACGTGTTCCGTTGCAAGAAATTCTAACGGAAACAATTGGACGACGACACAATGGAGAATTACCAATTCATGATTTTTACCGCATATCACAAAATTCCTTACAACCAACTTCATCGGTACTTAATAATGAAGCGGAACGAAGGTTACTTCACCACTTCTCCTTTCATCAAATATTGTTAAATTAAATGATATAAATTCTTTTCTCAGCTATTCTTTATCACTTCAAGTTATTGATATCTTCTTTCCAAATTCTCTTCTGTTTTTCAATTATTTAACATCTCTTTTTAAAATCTCTTTCAATCAGTTGTCATTTCAGATTTTATGCAACCGGTGAAAGAGATTGCAGTAGGGATGCGTCCTTTATGCAAACATCAGGTATTGTTAGCATTTTCTTGGATTATTGTTAAAATGAATAGCATTTAAATGTCTTATAGTTATGCAAACAAATAGGCCACTTCGATTTATCCTCAAAATTGACTATACAAATTTTAAATGTTTCACTGTAATAATTTTTACAATTCTTAGCAATTAATAATAGTTTTGTCTGTGTAATTTGATATAAGAAATTGTTATGTTAAAAGAAGCAAACAAAAAACGTTTAATTCCTGCTGGAATTCTTTTAAAAAGTTTCAATTTTAAGATTTATTGATTAAAAAATCGCTTACATGTTATCATAGCTGCTAGTGATTTTTATTAATTTTGTTTACTTAACGTCGCTGACTATTCGCTTGACCATCGATTACATCGAACACCAAACAGTTTCATCTCATATTCAAACTAAAATCACCGATAATTTCACTCTTTCATCTCTTCTCACACTTCTATTCCCATCTTTGATAGAGAAAAAAATTGCTTTTGTTTCAATTTTTCATGGCTTTAAAATGCGAAAATAAATAAGTGATATTATTAAACTAACAATCGTTGTACCGTTAGATTGATAGTGAATTAGTTAGGACCTTTTCCGTTTCCTTTTTCTGGGAAAACTGACAGTAAGAAGAACGAAAAAGAATTTAATTTATTTCGTTATTTTGCAACATCGAAAATTTTTCTAGCAAGTAGTTAAATTTATCTTAACATTTATCATTTGTTGATTTATTCCCTTCATCTTTTGCATCTCATTTGTTTTATTAATTATATATCTCATTAATCATACCTAATTTCCCATTATGATTTTAATTTCTTAATGATTTTTTCCTCACCTCCTGTTCTCTATTTTTACGCATTCAAATTCAGTATCTAACAGCGAAATATAATTAGGAAAATTTATAATTTTTTCAATCTCTCATTAGTCATGTATTCCGAATTTTACTTGCGAAAAAATCTACAATTTGCTTTGAACCTCATTTTTATCTTTTGAAAAAAATTTAAAGTTTTTATCAAATTTTCTAATGAATTTGAATATGTAATTGAAGGAGTTACCAAACCTATCATTCATTTCATATTATTACAATTCTGCACTACAAACTTTTCACGTAAAATTTAGATTATAAAATAACTTACATATTCAATTTTAATATTCCAACTAGTTTTTATTTAAAATAAATCAAACTACAAGGAGAAATACTTACATCATATATTTGTACTTGTATACAGCTGAATTAGATTTATGGATGGATTTTCAAAATTTCTTACATTTTATAATTTATACAAAATGGGGGAATTGAGTTGTTCTAAAATGATCGGACAATTATACGAATTTTAATTTTAAAATAAATGTAAAAATCATTATGTCAAAAAAATTATTGCATGAATAGAGAAATGAAGATAGTTTTATTGAAGATTTTTGAATTTTAGTTTTCTCTCCGAAGATGTTCTCCAAAACTTCTTGAATACTTGCACTATCTCTCTTTCTTCATATTTATTTTCTTCTTTCTTTCTTCCCTCAGTATTTTTCTGAACTGCTATTCAGAGAAGAAATAAAATGTGTAAAATTTTGTTTCATTACCTTGTTGGTCTAACATAATTTTGTTAATTTAACCTAAAAAATATTTTTATTGCCAACTGATTCACTCCTTTGATCGTACAATATGGAAAACTATCAATAAAAAGTAAAAGAGAAATTTATTGCCTTATTCAATATTATAAAGAATCCCAATACGATTAAGCGAGAAAGATATAAGCTTATCTGATCATTTATAGTCTAAGACAATTTTGAAAATTAAATTCAAATCTAAAAAATATTGTTACTGCTAACTGACTCACTTTTTTTATCATCAATGTTGCAAGCATATCATTAATGAGTAGCATTTTTTCTTGATTTATAAGATGAAAAGAAATGAGAAGAGTAATTATAGGATTATCACCTGGCAGTCAAATGGAACCAGCAAATGTGCCAATACCATACCTAAGGTTATCTGATAATTTGGATCACTCTATCGCGAATATTCATTCCTATGGATATGATGTTCATGAAGTCCATACATCAGGTCAGCTTATTTATTTGAATTTAATATTTTGAATTATAATTATACTTAAGTTTACAACAAATCAAATTATAATATCTTGTTTTGCTTATGATTTTAAAATATACGTTTTTAGCATTTCTAAAATATCGCAATTATTATTCTATTTTTGCTAAAATTTAAACTTCGATTCAATTTTGAATTAATCTTGTGAAATATTCATTACAGAGGGTGGTGCACGAATAGTGCAAACGCATGGAACAGGCCTCCTCCATGATGATGGATCAGCAATACAGCAGATGGAGCGAAGCCTAAATGAACAACGGATACGTAGCGATAGAAGTGTCGAACATCAACGGACGACGTTGATCGAAGAACGGAGCGAAGAAAAACGTTCTCGAATTCCCTCATCCTTGAAATCTAGTCACAAGGAAGTCGGTTTCCTTAACTCAGCAAGGTTGCATCCTATCAAAATTGAAATATTGAAAATTTTCTCCCCAAAATGGAAATAAACTGTCAGTAATTCTGCATAAATTCAGGTCAACGGCTAATGAAATTGGTACTGCGATTGATCATCATCGAAAAACTGTTTATACACTGCCTTTACCATCCGGTGAGAAAACGGAAACTTGGCGACGTGTTGGTACTTTACCAACAGAGAGGTTCCTTTGCTAATTAATTGCAAAGACTGAGCAGGGAGTATCTATCAAGGAATGGCAAAAATGTTTTACATATTGTTTAATTTGATTATGGTGACATCGAAACAAACACTTTCTCAGTCCTATCACCATGATCACTAATATTGTCCAAAGGATTTCTTCGAATCCGTTTGATTAAACTCACACTGTCACATTGATAAATTTAATCTGCTCCACTAATCAACATCATAACAAAAATATCAAATTGCTATTGATAATAAACAATAGCAATCACGATATTTTTACAATATATGTAATTAAATCGGCACTAATTTATTTCTAAATAATTGCTACAAGAATTTTTTAAGCAAATTCAGAGATATCCTCTTTTTGGACCTTTGTTTAGGAATTTTAATTTCATCTTTCAGTCCAATTTAGTCGGAATCTAGAAGTATAGCCTGTTTTAGTAAACTGTCTCGAAAGGACAGCTACAAACGTATGCAAATGGGACAGCAGGACGATTCAGCTGATGTTTATGCGGTATGTTGAAAATATTGTGCTAACAAAATTGCCATAATTTTAATAAGAATCTATTGGGAGAGCTTTAAAATATTTATATTTTCAAAATAATTTTAAATTACAGCCACGATCAGATGCCTCATTAATTGCCGATTTCGCAAAATCGCGTTCGCAATCATCCGATGAAATGCTCACTCCATGGCAACAAGTGGTACAATTTATGAGGAAGATTCTTTTCAGAGCAAGGTTTTCGAAATTATTTCTTAAAAAAAAGGAAAAACAATTACTTTCGACAAATTATAAACAAGAGAAAAAAGGCATACACATATGGATGGGGAATTTCCTATAAAAAATATTGCAATGACTCCTAATGACCAATACTTGGACTAGTGATAAAATGAAATAACTTACAACATAAATGTACATGAATCTCTTAGGAATATGAGTATCAATCTTTGAAATCATATGAGATAGGTATTGTATCAGTAACAATTGATATTCTCAACCATTTCTTTTCATGCATGATCCGGGTTAAAGTTATTCTAATCTGTTCTTGCAAATGTTTAAAATGCTAAATGAACTTTTTGCAGGAATACGACATGGACGCCTCGTTTGATTTGTTTTTTGTTGTTATTTTTATTTCTTGTTATTATATTTTTCATTTTACTCGGCATTATCCTAAACGCTTTATTTGGCTCTTATTCGGTAAGTAATACTTCCGGCAATATTAATATTATTTCTGTAAATAAAAACTTTCCAAACTGCAACTTTTTTTCAAATAGTTCGAATGATTTTGTCAATAAAGGAATCTGACTTGTTTTTGTTTTTTAAAAAATCGAAATTTTAAATGAAACAGAAAAGATTCTGAAATTGCAAAAAAAGAAACAAATGTTTTTCCAGCAGAATGTATCAATAATTTCTAGTTTTACGAGTGATTGCTAAATTTTGTAAACAATTTTTAGAAATAGTTTTGAAGTCACAAAAATTTTTAGTGGTCATATTCAATCATTGAAATAACTTCAAAAGCGATAATGAACATGAAGTATATCCAAAGGTCATAATAAGCTTTGCAATAATTTGTCTGTCCTTTGTTTATTATATAAAAATTTTTTCCTTTGTAACTTTATAACTTCTTCCTAAATACTGAAATTTTAACAGCTATTTTTGTTACAATTAAAATCTAAGAAAGTAACAAATTTAGGTACGAACGTTATCCTTATATCCACCAATATGCGAGAAATGTCACAATCATGTACTGAGCGGTATCAACAATCAGATTCCCAGTATACTTCATATTATCTTCTATAGTTCATCACAAGTTCACTTCGAATTGATCGGGAATTTACCATTTAGAAGTAACTCGTTCAGTGTTATCGATTTCAATACGGTACATTTTGCATTCATTTACATTCTGCTAATTTATCCACTTCAATTTATTTGTTTATAAGTTGGATTTGATGAAAATTTACAGGGTTACATAGCAATAGCGGATCATGCGTTAACTGATAGCGCTGGTAGGCATTTCATATGCTTCCTGATGCCGCTTGATCGTTCCGCTATTCCGAGTATATCAGCTCTTCGTGATGCACTTTCATCTGTAACCTCCGAGGTTATTCATTCATATTTTTGCCTACTTTTCAAACAGATGAATGAAATTTTGTAAATTTCAAATAATACAATAAATGTGATGAAACCTTCTACTCTTGGAAAATTCCACTAAAATTTTATCAAATTTTATTAATGCTCGTAAATCTCTTTTCACTTTGATGTATTGTAGATAGAAAGAAATTCGATTAAGCATTTAAGATTTATTCGGAATATGGATGGCAAGAATATTGGCAGTATAACGCAGAGCTAATCGATGCAAAAAATGTAGAACGTAAATTCACGAACAAAATTGATAATTGTCAAAGTGCAAAGTGGTATTTATTGAAACATACGGTTTATACGAGGGGTTAGTTCAGGAATTTGAGTCTTTTGGTGTCGGTATTCGCTTATTGCTAAAGTTCTTCATTTTCGATATCTAAATTGAGACATCTGCTGATTCTCATTACATATTGCGATACCTTTTATTACAGTTATCAGTTAACATTTTAACCAATATTTTACATATTTTAGATTCAAGTTGCTCGAATTGCTATGATTTTTGCTTACCAAACTACGCTATTCAACGATTGCATAAGTATGAGGATGATATGACTATCGGTATCCGACGTTTGGATTGCACCCGACTTTATATTCCGGAATGGGAAGGGTATCAATTAACACCTGACAATCAAGGTGGACATTGGTCCTATCCAAAAATTCCATTCAATACACAAAAAAATCCATTAAGAAACTGAATTAATTGCAATGTTATCAGTTAGATTGTGCAAATGGCATCGGCTAAATATAAAATGTGGATTCCACGCAAGTAAATGGTGCGTCTAATTGCCATCAATTGCCATTATCATCACAATCTCTTTCCATTCATAATGTGCTTTCCTTTTTTTCCAAGCATTTAAATGTTATAAAAGTAAATAGATCAATCTAAATCAAAATATAGGTGAAACTCAGAACAGCGTTTCCAGTTCTAGTCTTTCTTTGGCATAAATCTTGAATAATTCCTTTTCGAAAATCTTGGGAATTTTTCGAGTTTAATAAAATAATGTGACTCGCCCGATATATTGGTTACCATTATTTTTGATTAGCATTTATTAATTTTCAATTTAGAATTCCGTTTGCTAAAATTCAGTAATGCTACACAATATATTTCGTTTTGCAGTATTTCATTCCACTCTTACCGTAATATGATGTCCAAGGATTCGGTAAGGAAAAGGTAGCAAATTTTGATCTTCGACTTTTTGCTCCCAATATTATCCCATCTATTACAGATTTAAAGAGAGATTTTAAAAACTCAGATGTGCTCGCAATATAAGTCATTTCATTATTAGGTTGTGTTAACATCAAATACCAACAGTAACGTATAACTATGTATGATAAAAATATATTACATATCAAACTATAAACTACTTTGTTGTTGTTTTCCCTATTCATACGATTCGACAATCCGCTTTGCGTTCAATTGTCTTTTTTTCAATATCTTCTTTTATTAAGAGCTCATTGTAATAATGCCTATAATTTTTTATTTTAAAACTATCGAATTTTCATTGTTAATAATAGGGAATATGTTTATTGTAATATAATTTTAAATGAATTCTAACTTTATTATTGGGTAATGTTGTAGAAGTCGATAATAAAAAAATGATTTCATGTGAGATTTCCCGCCCTTAGAGGAATTGATTTTATATGCCATCTTAAGTATGAAGCATGCCGGAAGATTGTCACCAGATCAGTTGAGCAAAGATACAATTCTATTGGTACTTAACAGACAAAATCTGTTGATTCTTCTGGATGTCACATTATTCGGGACAGTTTTCAATAAAGATGTTGAGCAGAAGAAAATAAATGAATTCTATTCTTTAAGAATTTTTTTTTATTCATAAAATTTGAATCTTTCCATACAGTAACAAATTTTCTAGGATTGGCAGTTTAAAATATGTATAAAATGCACAATTTTTTATTCACAGCAATTAATTTTAGCTTCTTTTTTCTTTTCTGACAGTGTTTACTTTACTGGCGCTGAAAAAAAGCAACTCAAAAGAAGATATACGGAATTTTGGCACGTTAGAAATGATGTATCACTCCTGACATTATTCATTTAATTTATATAAAATTTTTATAATCATTTAACTTAGTTTACACATACAGGTTTGAAATGTCAAAAAAGTTTGATAAATGACTGAAATGCTTAGTGGACCGATTTGGAGGATGGAAGAAGTGTAGAAATAATTGGATAATTAATTAGCACTAGTACAAAAAATGTCGAAAAGATTTGTCCGCTAATGGCATGATTTTTAAATCACCCGAACTTCAGTGCTTTTGCAGTAATTTTTATAATGACTGGATGTTTTAATGATAAAATTAGAGAGATGTTGATACCTTCACTATTAGAACTTATAACGCTTGTGCGAGTGAATTTTTCTGCCTGACTATGTTGGGCTTCCAGTTTTGCGGCAGTTCCTGAACTTTTCTGTTGATTCTCATCATCTTCTTCCGATTGTGTTTCTAATGTCTTCCTTCTTGTTCTGTCTAATTGTGATATTTGTGTAATGGGTTTGGTTTCTGTTTTCCTTGTCACTTGAGTTTGTTCCGAGATTGGTTGCAATTTTTTCGCTTCTGCTCTAGCCTGAAATAAGCCATATTTTAGGATAGAATGCATGATAACCAAAGTTTTTATATAATGTCTCTGCTGTAAACAATTGCACACCAACCGTATCACTGGCTTAATCAGCTGTTGCAAAAATGTGGGGTAACATTATGATGATATACTGAATAAATTGTACAAAATGATATGAAATTGCAACAGATGGCGCAACCATCCTATTATTATGCTCACAAAGATTTATTGCAATCCGAATTTGCATACCGAAAAAACTAGTCCAATTAATTCAAGTTTTACCTTTTCTAGTTCTCCAAGTGATGATTTAGCCTTCTCCAAAAGAATTGGAAGCGTTGTCTAAATAAAGCACTTTAATTCTAAAAAAAAATTTTTTAATTTTATGCATTCTTTTCCAGTGCAAATGTTTAATCTGTAATTCAACGGTACAGTTTTAATCAACTTAACACAGCTAAATTTATTGAATGTGAATCATTACCGCAGTTCTGGAAGCTGTTGATATTATTTTCTTTTTGATACTGCCCTGTAAATTTGAAAACTATTTTTCTAAATAATTAGATTACAAATTTTCAGAATCTATTAGAAATTTCATTAAAAGGAAATGAAGTAGTCAACAAAAAATATTTTACCACTCACCTTCTTCTTTGATAATTTGTCCGGCTCTTCCGTTTCAGTTTCTAACGATATATTACTTTCAACATCTAAGGTTGGCTGATCACCACTTCGTTCATTATCGATGAGGACTAACATTCCTTCCTAAAAAATGTATTAATTTTTTCTGTTTCGGAGTTTAATTTTTGGAACCAATTATCGTTTATACTTTAAAGTTTACTCCAAATTTCTCACAATATTTTGATGAATAAAAGAAATTTACATCTTCACCAACAGGTTTTAGCGTTACAACAGCTGGTCCCAGAATATGATAATGATCATCTAAGCTCGTTGAAGGTTTCAAGGCAACAATCATCGCCCGAAATCCAATGATAAGCTTCTTCCCAATCCCAACTTCAATGTCTATTCGACCACCCACCGAATATCCACGTCTCGTGTACAACTTTTCAAATTCATTCATTGTTATTAAAGCGAAACTGCAATAATATCATCCAGCATTAATTTTATCTCAATTAATTTGATAATTTTGAAAATAAATCTAGATATCATGAGCTTATATTTCATAAGAACTTTTCCATTTCGAAAAGATCCTTCTAACTAGAAATAAAACATTATTTCCCCCTCCAACAAATTGACCTAATCTTTGATTACATAAGCAAAAAATTACAAGTTGACCAAACTATTATTAATATTTTGTGCACAACATAAATTTCAAACTCTTTCCAAGAAAATAAATACAAACGATTCATGTTGTTCCTTCAGTTCATATATAAGTCGTCGTGTTTGCTCCTTCCGCGATATTGCTCTAATGACTGAGCTGTCAAATGAGCGAACAATATCCATTGTATCTTCATCAATTTTAATCAATACACAATCAGTCGATGTTCGATATTCAACTTTTGGCTTTTTTACTGATTCACGTCGCTGAAATAATATGATCTAATTGCATGTGTTACTAAAAAAGCTAGAAAAAATTTCCTAAAAAATATAATCATTTAATTATTTTTAGAGAGATATTTTTGAGCGCAGTTAAACAAAGACATAATTTTTTAATTAGACAATTATAAAAATATAAGACAAGTTTTCTTCTTTCAAACCCAGTTTTTAAGTCTGTTCGATCATACACTGAGTGAAATTAAAAATTTTGGACAGTTTTGAAGTTTGCATTAAATTTATCAGTTGTTTCATTGAAATCTCAAAATAAGATTCCTGGCAATCAAAGAAACAAACGAAGTCATTTTTATCCAGCAAATTTCTCTCCCCAACAAAGCGGCCCTGATGTACATAGTAATCATGCTTATGCTCTTTTCCTCGTCTCGATAATGTCATTTCGGTTACTCTATAATTAACAACTATATTTATCAATAATAATGCAGTTAAGGTAGTTAGTTAAGACTGTAGAGAAAACTGTGCCCTAATATAATAAATGAAATTTACCAAAAGATATACTACGGCATTAAAGATAAATAACCAACTTGCAAATACCCTTCCTTATAAAATACATTGTTTTCCCGAATGTTTGAACCAACTGGCCGCCAGGCTGTTCAATTCCTGATTGTATTTCAAGATATTTGACCAATTTATCCACTAAATCTTGTCTTTTTTGACTATCAATGGCCTGAATCCAATGTACGGACTCCAGAGCATCTTGGTAACTCGGATTCGGAGAATTAATTAAACGTTCACCGCGACCACGTAAACGGTTCAGAGAGCGCTCCCACTGTTGCATTGACTCATGGTGCAAAAACCCCTGCCTTTAATAAAAATAGCTATGCAATAAATCCACGAATAATCGAAAATTTAAAACCAGTTTAGTGGAAAGCAGTCATTTAAACGAAGAGTCATTCGAATGATTTACAGAATAGGAATCTTAATGGTTAAATTTTGAAAGAATAAAAATTTTTCAGCAATTTTCATACTCGGTTATCTCTGCTACTTTCACATTTATCACCTTTGTAAACTAATACGTTAACAATCAGATCTTTACAAAATAATAATTTCTACTAACTTCTGTAAATCAACAATAGTGTGCTCCAATGTTTGTGCAGCCATTAAAATGGCTTGTTTAGTCTTGATAACAGTAATTAGATCAAGTACTTCTTTGTTTTTTTTCATTGCTTTTCGGATTAGCGCATCCACAATTTTATTCAAATGTTTCTGTTCTCCTAATGCTACATGATAGGAATCACCCGGAAAAAATGTAAATTTTGCTGGTGGTTGACTGAGCAAAAACTGCAGAAAATAAAGTGCTGAGAGTTGAATACGTATACGTAAGAGCTGAAATAAAATTAAATATTCCATAAAATAAAAAGTAACTGATATTATATACATCGAAGCTGACGTTAGGACAATAACTAGTAACATACACCAGCAGTACAGAGTGATTCATGCAGAGTGAAAATGAACAGCGGTGTGATGCGTAGAATTTTCAAAAGTGTCAAAAGCACCACAAATAAAAGAAGTATATAACGCATCGTATTGCACACATCTGGAACGATAATGAAAAGAAGAGAAAGAGGAAAAAAAGAAGAAGTTTCAAAATGTCAGGATTTCAGAATAAAGATACCAATAGATTTATCTAAAGAATTCTAAAATAATAAAATTTCAAAAACTAGAAAGCTAAAATGAATTGATCGTTCTAACGTAATGCTCTCCACTGTCCGCTATTTTGTATGCATGAACCATTCGGATATTTGGCCAATATAATTGATAGAACGATGCAGATACCGACAATTAGTGATATATAAACAAGAAATAGAATGAATTCGATAGTAATTCGATTCATGTTATGAAAGCAGCGCATATCCAGACGCTCTAATTCCTAAAATCATTTGTTTTGTATCTGTTTCAGAAAATTATGAAAACTTGAAGAGTTAGTTAATGTCACTCATTGAATAGGTGATATTTATTTATGATTGTATGTTGATTGGTTGGAAAATATTCGACTGCATTTGGAAATGCAATGTGGTGCGATATTTTAGCAATTTTCACTTTAAGACACCATAATAAACTTTTATGTGATCATTTCTGATACGAACTTAGAAAAGTAGTTATTTAAGTTATTAGCTAACCAACCAGTCGATATGCTGGTTTCCGTAATCGATGAAAATGTACTACTTCTTCAACAAAAAAAATGAAAGCAATCAGAAATGTGAACATCAGGGCTGAATAGCTGACATCGGTTCCAACTGCTGGTTGCCAGAAAATGACAAATGCAATCAGGATCGACTGAATGACAGCCAAAAATGCGGAAAATATGCACCACCTTCAATTAAAAAAGTCAAATCAGAAAAGATATAGACCAGAATGAGGAGAATTGCTAAGGAAGTTCTCCACAATACTCAGTCATGCCTATGGAGGCAGGTATATAAAATTATTAAAGGTAATTGTTGATTAATAGAAGCAAGAACAGAAAATGCTCGCTTCTTTGGTCGCTAAAGACATACCACTCCAAAGATCGAACCGGTTTCAAAACAGAAATATTTGTGGGAATTGGATAAGGCAAGAATGGAATACCCATCCAATTTAGACGATTAAGCTTTGTGTCCGTATCAATCCAACACTGAAAATTTGAAGATTTAAATTTAATATATTTTGAAGTATTCATAGCTAGACATAATGCTAAATCACTTAATGAAAGTGAAATTATGCAATCGATGTTGAGGATCTAATAACATATACTACTGAATTTGAAATAATATTGTTTTTGAAGACTAAAAAATATTCTTGTTTTTAGAATAATTTTTAAAGGTATAACCCGCAAAACTGTTAGGATCTTCAATTCGATGTGATGATACCACTTGTTATCAGCTGAATTCAAATGCTCGCAGAAGTCATCTAAAGTTAACTTTCCTTCATCAACACCATGTTCCAGGAGGTCGATTACTATATGCGCTGCACGTCCGGAAATCGCGCCCAGAGTCCAAAGGCTATATACTCGAGCAAGAAGGATACTATAGTAACCAGTGCAAACGTCACTGTCATCTTTCTTCTACAGTTTGGAAATTTTAAGTCATTTGTTTTAACATTTAATTTCAGTAGTAAAGATTACCATAGACTGGAAATTATGGATAACTTATAGTCAAGTGTGAAAGATTTCGATGTATTGTACTTTCTAAATGGCCAAAATTTAAAAGTGATTTTCGTACAAAAAAAAGGCGAAAAAAATGAAAACAGATTACACACCATAAGAAATGACTCGTCTACTGACTGACTATCAATACTTTTTACTGATTCATCATAAATGCTTGTCTGCACCCGTGAATACTGTCCAACATTACTTGCAAAGCCCTGAAAATCACCTATTATCATCTAATCCACTTTTGTAAGAACTGTAATAACCCATGACATCTGTATAAAAGGGATACAACATACTTTGAAAACGTTAGCTTCTATTTGCTCATTAACAACAGTCCAATTAGCCTCTGTAAGATAAGAGTCAGCTTGGCGACGCATTGCTGCTATATTTGCACGTAACGTACGAATTAAATGTCGTTCCACATTTTTCTCTGAATCTTTAATGTAACGTGATCGACGATTTGTACCTTCACGATTTGTAACGTACGAAAATGTCATACCCTATAATTTTCCAATTTTTTATTAGGAAGGACAGTAACTTTAAATTTCGCATTGAAGTGTTAGTTATTTAACAAAAAATTGCGCACGTTTTTCAACTATTTGAGAAACACAATTTAAAAGTTAACGAAAAAAGAAATTGCATGTGTATTAACGACTTTCTACAAACTGTAAGACTTGTTAAAAATTTAATATAAAGAACAACAGTTAACTAACAGTAATTACCTGAATCACCAAACAAACGAAAACGGCGGAACTAGCATAAAGTATCACTTTCTCGCCAATTCGACGAGCATATGGATCATACTGAACACTTTCAGCAAATTCATGTACCAGCAGAAGTGCTAACGCTCCCTTCAGACCACCATACGCCAAAAGGACGTAATCGATATCATAGACAACGTGAGAACTGCCAAATGCATTCCATAATTCGCGAAATACAACTAACGCCAACATACGAGTCACCAATGATATGGGAAATAACAACACGCCAGAGATTAAATGATAAATTACATCGATCTAAACATGGCATAGTCTAACACTTCCATTTTTGTGAGCAATACGATCACGCTTGCTATTACTTGTGACTCAAATACTTGAAGATCTCAAATACGAATAGTCAAACTTCTCAAAATGATAACATGCTTGTGAAATTTTGCTTACAAAAACAGAAAAAAACACGTAAGGATTCACCTCAACCGGATTATTGAAGAGCAGCAGACCGATGGCATAACCGCTGAACATGAATACGATGCAGTTAGCCCAATAACCGAATGCTGTCCAAATTTGCAAAGTTAATTCTACACTTCTCGGATTCAATCTTTCTCTACAAAATCAATACAATACACAACAAAAAGGATTTTTGAAACTTTCGTCGGACATGAAATACTTAAATGTCGTAATATATGTAAATATTTAAATGTCCAATAGCACTCATACTTTCTATCAATTTTTTTACTCAACGGGACTTCATAACTGATTTTTCCTCAGTCAAACATTGTAGGGCAATAAAGAATTACCTAAGATAGTTCAGTGTAACACCGTAAAATACAGTGGCTATGGCGGCTGATCCTTTGGTTACTTCACCTAACTGCCATACAAAGTATACCGATATCACCAAAAACATCTGAAACTGCAAAAATTTTAAGCAAGAATTATTCAAAAAAGAAAAAAGATCTCTTGTGGAGGAACAGACAGTTTATCTCGAGTTAAACTTCGAGTCGTGGCAAATTAAACAAAGTATCTCATGAAGTGGCAGATAATATGGAAATATTTCATCCAATCATAGCAACTATAATGGAAAGTAACGTAAGAGAATAAACCTGAATCCTTTTCTCTTCACTAATACCATGCCGTATGATCATAACAGTAATATGAGCAGTGGTATATCCCAGCAATGGTGATATTACGATACAGCTTACACACATCGCTGCGTAATGTACAAAAGTATATGGATAGGATGGCAAATTTACTTCTTTCTGAAATCGAAAAAGAACTCGAAGTGGCAATCAATAACTGCATTTGAACATCTGATTCGTGTGGAAGATCAACAATGTTTTTATTTTCATGCTGTCATTAAGCTAATTTATAAGTGTGCTGGGGAAAAGCACCAAGGTACTGCTAAAATAGAGCAAAGAAGTTTTGCTTAATATAAAACTACAATCCAACATACCATTTCATTAGTACATTCGATATTTTCATGTAACGTTAGGCATTTAATATTTTAAATTGGCATTTAATATATATTAAAAAAAAACAAATACATTTTTAATAGTAACTTTATCATTTAAAGAGAAACTACCAAAACAAAATTGCGGAGAATTTGATAGACGAAAATAGACAGGCCATCGTTGAGTAACGATTCACCCTCAACCAATATTTTGATACGTTGCGGAGCACCAATATCTTCCAGAATTGCAACAACTGCCACAGGATCTGTTGCAGCCAAGATTGCACCCATCAACATAACCTGCATAATCTCGACTTATCAAATAATTTCTTTCAACTATGGACTTCAAAAGTGCTATAAATAACAGACAAATCATATGCGTTTTGTGAATGATATCGTATATGCAAAAAATAACTGTGAAAAAAATAGCCAAACTCAAGAAGAGATAAATCTCAATGCATCAATATCCAAGTAATCAGTACTAGTTTAGAATGAATCGATCAAAGTTATGACAATTTATGCCAAGGAGTAAATATAAATCGCAATCTGTGATAAAAGTAGGTCGTATGATGCAATTTTTGTAACACCATCGATATTTTTCAATAAAAAAACCCAATTTTTGGCATTTTAAAAAGAGCTATTTGAGGAAGCATAGAAAGCAAAACTTATAAAATAATGAAGCGAACTTAGACATATATCAATTACTATGTAAGTAAAAAAGAAAGTTCGTGGAAATTCGTCTGGATCAAAAAAATACTGAGAAAAGAGAATGCATTGGAATGGAAAGCAAGTGAAACTTGTTTCGTCACAACAATTATTTAGCATACTTCTAAGTGATATCTATGATAATGATACACGTACGTACGTGGCGAAGGAAGGAAAGAGATAAAGAGAAAGCTACAACATGCAATCCAATAACGCTAGAGATATTGTACTGAAGATCTTTCTCATATGTTATTAATTTGCATTGAAATTTAGGACTTATTTTTAATTTTCAATTTTTGTTTAAACTGGCAAATCATTTCAATGATAATCACACCAACCGTAAATATATTCCAATTATCCATAATCCGTAAAAATGGTAGCATTAGAGCAGTGTATAATATTAGCGTTAATAAATAAACAGTAGCGGTCAACGCGAATAGTAGCCATTGCTTTCGAAAGAACAAATGTGAATTACTTTTCACCGCAGATTCAAAAATAAGTAGCGGCAGAAGAACCTAAAATGAAGTTGATTTTGATTAGAATAGCTTAACCAAAATTGAATTTCCGTGTGCTACACAGTTCATGCAAGCATCATAAACATACTCCAACAATGATGCGTGGTTCAACCGTTTTCCACGTATATGTCTCGTCAATATGTGTCATCAAATTCTGGGGGAAAAATAAGTGAAGAATAAAACTGAAATATTACACTATTTTGAAGGAAATTATGCGTGATTTAAATCATTATTCAGTAAATTTCAATTCATTAATTTTGATTTTTCGCTTTTCAGCACAGGTGATGTCAAAGTAACACAACCGAGAATTCATCGTTTCATGATGATTTTGCATTTAAATCATTTCATTTTTTCAATTGCGTTAAATAATTCAAAAAAAAGAATTTTAAATATTCATAAACAAAACTAGTTGAGAAGTCAAAAACAAAAAAGTAAGACATGATTAATTAATAGCTGGTACCAAAAACAAACAGCAAGCATTCCAATAATAAATGCTAATAAGAAAATATCATAGGTATTATTATATACAGGTGTACGATGAAGTAATTTATAAAACTACGTTTTGATAGTTGAGAATAAAACCTTGTGCCAAGTGCGAATAGAAAAATGAGAATAGTATCCGGTATACGGAGAAATCGGATGCGACGATTTGTAGCATCTAACACAAGACCAGTGACAAGGGCCAGAAATGGAAACAAGAATACTTGCAACGACTTGAGCATGTCACCGTACACAAGCGCTTACTTTATCTTAACTGAACGTAATAATAAACTTTTCTTAAGTGTCTCATTTCTTTTATACATTCATCTAAACTTCTTTTTACAATCTTTACATAAAATTATAAGCAAATTTTTGAAAAAATTTATAACTATCAAAACATGAGCTCATTTAGAAATAATGAATGTTTAATTTATCAGAAAATTTTGACAATTGGGATAACATTTTGCGTTGGATGACCGCATTGTCTCCGACAGCATTAGATCGGTGGTGGTTGAAATTGGCGTTTTTTTATTCGGGAGGGTGATAATTTATTTATAGTGGATATAAAAAATTAGGCATAATTGGATTACTGAGGGATGAAATCTGCAACAGCACGAGGTCTCGACAGTTCGAAACATGCGATTGCAGATCAGAATGAGAGGCAAAAGATCATCAGCGATGTATCGGTTATTTCACAACCTACTGGAACAGTAACTTATCATTAATATAATTTTAAACTTATGACGTATCATTCACTCGAAGAATTTATAAAACTCAATTCCAAATTTAAATGAAAGTTTAAGTATCGCACTACAACATAATAATTGGAAACTATCGACTCTGGAATACAGGATAGCAATAATTTGAAATGGGCAGAAGTTGTGTTAAGAAATAAAGATACTAGCAAGACTTATTGAATCCATTGAAATAAATGTTTATTTCTACTCTGTTATGAATTAGATATTGTGTTTTGTTTCATTATTCCAGAAGCACCAGAAAATCTCGGGAAATAACACTAAGCGAAGAGGAATTCATCGAAGAAAACGAACATCGCGTTATTCTGCCATGAGTACGCTTGAGATACCTTTAATTGCAGCTGAAAACGGGTATACCCAATCTGAAGTTGTTTTTAGATGTACGGGAATGCAATCTGCAATTCGGGTGAGCTTTATCTTCACTCTATAATCAAATTCTTATCAAGTTAAGATGCATCTTATTTTTTGGAAGATTTTTATCCCAAGGAAAGAATTTTTTTTTAATTCTGATAACGCATATATACAGGATAGCAATAATTTGAAATGGGAAGTAAACGATGTATCATGCGCAATGAATTCAGAACTTCGTAATTTTTGGGAACGTCAAGACATGGAATCTGACCGTAAAAAACGCAATAAGAATAAGCATAAGCTGAAAGATTCTTCGGTCTATAAGTTTTTTATAATATTGTATATCTTACATTCCTTATTTTAGTTCTCATTGTAACATACTATTGTGTCCGCACACTTTTTGCGATTTTTTCATTTTATTATAGTACTTGCAGTTTCATTTGGTAGCGTTTACTGCAAGTACTTCCGTAACTGAAGAATATGCAAATGCTGTTGCAAGCGATAGTGAGCCAGATGTGATATCATTAAGTGACAAAGAAGAAAGGGAAAATCGGGAAGCTGGTACTGAATTTGCTTTGCTCGAACAGGTAAGCGATATTGATGACGCTCAATGTATACAAGTTCTGCAAATTCTTTCATCAGTATAACGACCTCATTTTAAAATCATTTGGAAAATGAGTGTTTTTTGAATTGTTAAAATACTGCAATTTATGGGTGAACGAAAAAATGAATAATTTTGTAGTTTTATACTTTAATGCAGTTTTTAAAAATTAGTGCAACTAATAAATATTCTAAATTGTCCTATGTTGAGAACCGTTGCTCCCTCGTAAATCATATGATTGCCGTGGCTGAAACAATTTACTTGATAACTGCAGCTTATGATTTCATGGAAAAAATTATTTGAAGAATCTTCATGTTTTTATCATCAGTTCTTCTGGGTAGTTGCATCCATATATCTTAAGATATATGACTTTTTAACTAAAAAACTGCAAAATTTCTAAACTGTGTTTGTTCATTTCAGGGTGATGATTTCAATAAGCAGTTACAAACATCGCCATTGATCGAAAAAGAAGTTCCAAAATGTTTAACTGCTTCTGAAGAATTAGAAAGGAGAAGAGTTCTAGATAATGCGATTTCTAGAAAAATTGATAATGTCAATGTTCTAGAAACTGGGGGCATTGCAGCTGAAAAAATAGATGATTGCAATGGGTTTGATGGAACAGTGGAACAACTTTCGGGATTAAATCAGAGCATAAAGCTCATTAGAACTGCCAGTAGTAATCTAACTGCAAGAAACAAAGAACAAATGGAAGTGGATAGAAATGTCTGCAGAGAGAAGAAACACTTAGCCACTGAAGTTTGTCTTTTAATTTTACGACTAAATTATGAATTTTATCTTTTTGTAATAATGTTAGTGTTCTTCATTTTTCCATCCTGTTATTTGTTTGTTATCTCAAAATGAATTTGGTTTAATTTAGGTACCACTGAGGGACGGTCCGCTTTTCATTCAAAAAGATTCCTTTGACAAACTTAATTTAATGCCTGGAACGCATAAATTTGTTCAAAATGGCAAAGTGGAGGTAAATTTTTGAATTCTTAGTATCGTAATTTCATTATATATTTTTGATCTATTAGATACCTTTTACATTTAATTTTCCACAAAATTTCAGTTGAAAATTGATAAGCCACAAGGGAAAGATTTCATCCAAGTTACATTATTTGAATGCTGCGGCCCGTTGGAAGATCCCAAGCAGGTAGCTCGAGGTGGATACAAGATATGTGCATCAGTTGTATTACATGAGAATACATCTATTGAAGTAATGCGCCAAGCTCTTATTGATTTAGCTGAAGAGCTGGAGCAAATATCTCGTGACTCCTTTTATTCTGGTGAATGTGAAACTTATTTGAAATTTTTTAATTAAAATTCTCCTTCATTATTTGATACTGCTTAGAAAATAGTGCATCTGGCTCAGTAAAATTTTTACTTCAGGCGAGAAGCTACCCTATCCTGTAAATAAATACTCTTTGCCTTATTTGAAGAAACAGTACATTTATCCACTAAAGAAGAAGTCTTCACGTTTTCCACGAGCTATCTACTATTGTGGATTATGCCAGTATCACATATGTTCGGTTCCTCAAGCAGTAACACATTTCTTATCACGTGAGCACATTGATAATAGGGAGGTTAGCGTTTAGCTACTATTAAAGAAATTTTCTAAACAGTCAGTTTTATTTCAAATTGTTTGAACTAGAAAAATTTCATGAACTATAAGGTCTTCATGTTTATATTATCTCAAATTTTTATAATCCGTATTTTTGCATAAATCTAATGCATGCTGTAGTCATCATAAGGTTATAGCTGTTTGACTTAATAAAATACAGTTATAGAAGGAAGACTCGCTAAAAAAGTTGGAATGTTTACCAGTACCGGCTAGCGAGCAAATGTCCAAAATAGATCAAATTATTCAAGAATTATACGTTTCTGCGAAGCTTTCGGATATACAGTATGAAGTCGGATCACAAATTGCAAACTTGTTATCACATCTTTTGCAAAATGAAGCCCGTAAAAGTATGCTTTTCCTAATTTTCCTAAAAAAGTCGAATATTAACTTAGATCCAGTTGAGATTATCATTACCACGCAAAGTTGTGCTCTGCCCGTATTGGCCAACTCGTTTTAAAATCATAAAGCATGTATAATTTATGTTCATCAGATTGTTATGGTGCTTTGAAATGACTGAAGGCAACACATGATTGCAGTCATTCAGTTTTAGGATTGTATTAGGATTCTAAGAATTCGAATCCCGTATTAAAATTTGTTCTATTGTTTTCCAAACATGCAGATTTTTCGGTGATGGTGTACGGTTCATATATGACGAGACTAGCTACTGTACACAGCAATTTGAATTTAGCATTGAATTTCCCTCAAGAATATTCACTTGGTCACGCATTATCACGGGTCATGGAAGTTCTAAATAATATAGCATTAGGTAATTTTTTTCTATTTTTTCGTACTCCTTCAGTTTTCGAGTCATATGTCTGACATTCTGAAATTAAAATTATGAATTCTTACCTTTCAGAGAAAGATTTTATTGTTGATTCTATAACTTCCGATCTCCAACGTCCAGATCCTTCGGTTCACTGCATTGTAAACTCCGTTGCAGTTGTTATTACTGCAAACTGCATTCGACAGCAGCGTGCTACGCAACTTATTAATTTGTATTGTGCGATTTGTTCACAGTTTAGAATTCTTGCTACTGTCTTTCGTTCATGGGCTGAGGTATAGATAAATTTTATTCTTTTGTCTTGTAAACTTTTTGTATTGCGAACATTCGTATCCTTAGAACCTTTCAAGAAATGTGTTGGAATATAACCTTTTATCGTTTGTTTATGCATTTTGTCTAGGACATGTTGTACAAGTAGATGGATAAAATGCGGCTATGCTTGGCGTTTGCCTGAAGCATAGGTAAACTGCTGAGACCACCCAATGTTTTGTAGGTATAAAGTTTGCTGGTACTATATTTCTTGCATTTTATTTTTAAAAAATCTCGTGATCTCGAATGCCTTTGCTACGATCGTTTCTATTTTTTCAAAAGCAAAGTTTGAAAAAGTAAAATTTTTGTATACTTTCAAATATGTTTTAGCTCTGTTCGTTAACCAATGTACAGTTGGGCGGTTTGCCAAAATTTGCTTTCGATATCATATTAATTTATTATCTACAGCACAAGGGATTACTTCCTTTCATCTTCGAGGTTATTTATGACTTATACCTGAAAATTCCTATTTTTCTATGAAGGCTTAATTAAAGGCTCGATTTGTTTTTATCAGAAATTCAAAAAAAGTGATGTTTAACAGGAAAAAGATCACCAACTTTATTTTCAGAATTCAGATATTTAATGTTTTACCTAATTTGGGTCAACTAATTTTTATGTATTTCACACTGCACAATCAAAGGGAATCTTTTCAGATCCTAAGTGAAGAAGAAATACTACTACTAGACAGTGAAAGTCTCCAATTTGAGCATCAAGTGGACAGGATAGTATGTTTTTTTTCCAAATTCTGTAAAATGAAATGTAATTTTATATGCATTTTTTTGCATTTGTTTTAGAATACTAATTTTGGCACTGGCAATGAAGAATGGAATTTCGGTGAAATTTGGATTGGTTTATTCCGCTACTACGCTATTGAACATCCTGTTGAAGAATTGATACAAATACGTTGGAGAAAACGATATTTGGCAGAGGACTACATACGATGGAATAAGAAACGGCTTGCGGTTGAAGGTTATTTTACTTTGATTATTGAGTGAAATTTCAGCAATCAGAAAAGAATAATTTTAGTTTTGCTTTTTTTTGAATTTTTCTAATTTTTTCAATATATTGAAATATTTTTCCGATTTTATACAAAAATTCTTATGGTATTGTGAAGAGAAATAGAACTAAAATAATATTTTCCATAATCGTATTTTTTAAAAAATATAAGAACAGCTTTGTATATATTTTTTATTCTTCAGATCCATTTGCTTCTGACCACATAATGCAACCGCAGCAACGCATTAACAGTTATTTCTCAAGCTGCTTTCTGTCTACTTATATTTATTTTGCTTTACCACGCACTGTGGTTTGTTCGCTAATTCCGTATTCTGTTATAAAGCCCGGAAGTGTTGATATACAGTTGAAAAAGGTAGTTTTTCGTTATGGTAAGAAAAGGTTTTCATGTCTTATAGCTTATTTGTTATTTGAATATTAAGTCACTCGTTTTCATTTCAATGTCATTATAGAGACGGAAACGCAGATCGAGAAAAACCACTATATTGAACGATTCCTGCACTGATGAAACTGCACCAAATAATGATGAGCAAGATAATAAGACTGATTCGGATGATATTGGTAATTTATACAAATTTCTTTCCTGAATAAAATTGATTCGACTGTAACAATACTGGTTTTTACAGCTTAATATTTCTTTTTATAATTTTTAGATTTCAGTTCTTTAGATTAAAAAAATTTAGAAACGAACAAGATGCAAATCACAGAGGCCGATATGAATAAGCAAGATTTTGATGGACTAACTGAAGCTGGATTGGAAACCATGACGCAAGTCCGGACAAACGAGGTAATTTTCGAAGTATAGTTTTTCTTGATGCCAATACGCCAACTAGTGATGTATTTTATGAACTTAATTCATCAAGAAATAAGGCTCTTATGAATATATATGTATGGCTTCAATTGCAATAAGGTTTGCAAGGAAATTATTATTTTTGTTTCTCATTTTTGAAGAACGATGAGAATTCGTTGGCATCTGGGAAATGCCAGGATTTGGAAGTATTAGTTTCTGATTGCGCTGCCTTACGTCTCGATTTGAATACATCTCATAATGATCTGCAAAAAGATGATATTGATGAAACATATTATGACAGTAATGTGACGTTAACTTCCCAGCAGTATAATATTCACTTCTCCGAACTTCATTTAGTTGGTTTCACTTCATTGAAATCTTGGAACTTTAAAGTCCTTTTATTATGGATAAGTTTGAAACTGCCGAATTTTTGTACGCTGATCACAAAATTTTGTGAGTGGTGACAGAAATTTTTTAAAGCAAGCTTGTTTTCAACCCATCTTTTATTTGTAGAGTAAGTGATTTTGTGCTCTTATAACACTATGTTTTATTTGCATTACTGTTAAACTTATTTAATTTTATTTCAAGTTTGCTTTAAAGTCACTTTAAAATCAAGGTTTTGTTGAAATTGGCATTGTCTTGTTTTAGCAAATGAAAGAACTCGAAGTCGAATTGCCACTGACTACCCAAGATCTACATGTCACAGAAGAATATGACGTACGATTTTCTTAACAACTTGTGTTTCTTGTTCCTCAAATGAATTTTAATTGTTATGATGTTAATTTTTATCAAACTATGAATATTTGGATTTTCAACGAAATTTCAGGGAAAAGAATTGGCCGAAGCTAGGCTTGCAAGTGCTTCAGTTTTGAAAATCAAATTTCATGATTATGACGAAATGTCTATTCGCAAGTTATGGTTGGCTTTAAATAGCAGTGAATATAATTATTCGTGGGCTTTGCACTATTTCACTGGCGGATTGGTATGTTAGTTTAGATTGATGTGGCAAAGAAATTTATAAAACATGAGAGTTGGAAGTCGAAATCAGTTTGAAATTCTGGGGAAATATTTAACTGAAGCATTTTTAAGTGTGTGTATGTATGTGACGCGAGATCTTGCGGTTTGTTAGTATATAGTGTTGCTTCACTGAAGTTAAATTCTTGCTTTAAGAAATATTTTTTCCAGGAACCAATGGTACGATGCACATGTTGTGGTGCAGATGGTCATTTGCGAGATAACTGTCCTGAACTTATGATTCCAGAACCCAAGAATTTTCCACCATTAACTAATGCACAAAAAAAAATTATTAACCTTGTTATCTTCGATATTTTTAGTAATTCATTTTAAGCGAGATTTTTAGGTTAAAATTTCCAACGAAGTTTTAAAATGTTTTTGTAGAAATACATAATTAGGTTGCATCTGTCAGTTCATGTATTTAGATATAAGGATCTTTTTTTTTTCAAGCATCATCATCTGAAAAAACAGTTGCATTCTTTTCAAAATCTTGCATTTTTCTTGACTGATCATCATTTTTAATACGGGATAAATCTAAAACATAAAAAAAATGTAGAGAAAAACTTTTAATTTCTTTTGCATTCCTCAATCTTTCAAATTCAGGATTTCAAATTTCAGAATCGAAGAAAAGCTATACTAAAGTTAAAGAAGACAAAGAAAAATAAAAACGATTTTGAAATAAGAGAATTAAAGAAATATTGTAAGAAAGAATAAATAAATCTAGTAGGAATATCAAATATCTAAGAAATGTTAACAAATTGAAGGAATTCTGATTTTTAACAAATATGATTTTCAGATACAATGCGAATAAGACCCTATTATGTGCACAGTATGTCAGCTCTGTGTCGCGAACTTGAAGGTTTCCTTCGCCGTTTCTATCGTACTGATTGTCATCTCTCATTGTTCGGTTCAGCTGGAAATGGATTCGGTCTTTTAGGTTCAGATGCCGATATTTGCCTTCGATTTGGAAGAGGAGTGAGGCCTGAAGTAATTTTAAAATAACTTTTTATAAGTCATTTTTTTTTAAATTTTCCAGTTTTTCTGATAAATTTCATATATATCAAACGATAAATTTTGTAATTTAAACGATTTTATACTAGATATGAAGTATTCTTACAGGATATCGATTCTGCGGAAGTCATATGTAGGGTCGCTGAAGTAGTTCGTAAGATGCCTGGCATTACATTTGTTTCCGAAATTCCGCATGCTAAAGTACCAATCGTGAAGTTTCGTTGCCGTAATCATCTTGAGGCAGAGTAAGTATTTTACGCAAAGGACATGCCTCATTTTTTTCCATTTGAACGTTGAAATTGTTGACAAAATTTAACAACTATAATAACTATTTAGACCCGAATTCCAGTCAGGTCTGAGTAGTTATATTACGTTTATTAAAATTGTTTAGTACCTTTAAAGTACATAATTTTTGATCTAAAATATTTTTGAATATCTTAACTACAAATGTGTTAGTTTCCTGTAGATTTCAATGATTTTTAGTTTGTCACTATACAATGTGCTAGCATTAGAGAATACACGTTTGTTGCGAACATACAGTAAGCTTGATGAACGAATCCACAAGTTAGGAATAATGACTAAAATATGGGCTAAAAGCTGCGAAATTGGAAATGCATCGAAAGGAAGTTTATCATCATATTCGTATATCATTATGCTTATTCACTATCTTCAACGAACAAATCCACCAGTTGCTCCATTCCTCCAAGAAGTTTGTTTTTTATGCTAAAAATACTAATTTTTCTTCATTTAATGATATTGTGTTATAAAAATCTTACAATAATTCATCATTTAATGAGCATATGAGAACTTTCTTTAGATAGCACCGCCTGGAAGATGTAGGAAACCAGTAATAATTGATGACTGCGATGTGTACTTTTGTAGCTTTGAAGATTTGGTTAGTCTTCATATTTTGTCCTTCTTTCCTCTTCCCATATATATATATATATTCTTTTTATTTCCTCCTTTTTCTTTTCTACCATGTTCATTTTCCTTCATTTACTCTTCTCTCCGATCATTTTAAGTATCATTTTTCTCGAAGTATATTGCTCTCTTACTATCTGTATCATTTGGTAAATTTGGATATGCGTTAGGAATGGACAGTTTACAACCGATCAACTGTTGGGGAACTGTGGATAGGCTTTTTGGATTATTTTGGAACGAAATTTGATTTTACACAAGAAGTTGTACAAATTCGACAAACTCAGCGGCTAATGAAGCTGGACAAAGGCTGGCAGTCTAGACCTATTGCCATTGAAGATCCATTTGATCTCACCCATAATCTTTCCTCAGGTGTTCATTCCAAAAGTAAGCAAAATTTGAATTAATTGATTATTAAGAAATGTTGAAATGGTCTGGCTAGGCAAAATAAAACAATGAATGATGAATAGTCAGAAGCTGTTGTTCTACAATGTGATAATGTTTGTCTAGTAAGATTAATTTAAATAAATTATTTTATGACGCTGTTTTTTACAGGTAGCATTTGATTTTTTTTAATTTTCATCTTTTTTTTCTGGTTACTTTTTGGCATATCTTTTTATTAGTTTTTATTAACCTTATTTTGATGAGTAAATAATGCGGAAATGCGTGGATTGATCAAGCTTGGATTTACTTTCAGCAATGGCATATATACATAAATCATTTATACAAAGTCGAGAGAAATTTAGTACCGTACCCGTCCCAAACTCAAAACTAAATCACAATTCACTTATATTTTATGCGGTAAGCTTTATGCTTTTTGATCGATTTTTTAAATATATACTAATTCTTTTATTTTTATTATGTTGACATGCCATAGAATAAGGTTGGTATAGCGACCTTCTTTGTTTTAATTCTAAATTTTCATTTCTTTTTTTTAGTCTGCTTTGCTTTCAAGCTGTCGTGTCGGCAATGGTCCTCCATTAGATCGCAAATGTTGCCACCGATGTCGACAAATTGGACATTTTGTAATGGATTGTCCTCTGGGAATGAAAGATAAGAAACATAACAAGTAACTTTAGTTTAAAATTATCTTTTGCTTTTTAATTTCCTATGTCAGCATATAAAAGTCTCAGTGGTAATGAAAAAGTAGTCTTGGTCTGAAAGAAGTATTTTTAGACTCTTGCTTGCTGTTACCTG
Organism: Acanthocheilonema viteae; assembly: GCA_900537255.1. Classification (NCBI taxonomy): domain Eukaryota; kingdom Metazoa; phylum Nematoda; class Chromadorea; order Rhabditida; family Onchocercidae; genus Acanthocheilonema; species Acanthocheilonema viteae. The sequence goes on along the minus strand of UPTC01000156.1, from coordinate 31,081 downwards.
GAATTTCTCACCAGTCTTAGAATCAAAATCAATAAAACATTTGACAGAGAAGACTGATTGACTGACTATTATCAAGAAGTATGGATAATAGTGAAAATATAAAATAGTCATGGGTAACACTCTGATACACTAGAACAACAATAAATAAATTAGATGTAGTGAGCTATGATGAAAGTACATGATCTCATAAATATTGAACTCATCATTTGCACTTCACCAAAACAAGAATTCTGGTTTTCACTGTGACGAGTAACTTTTTCTTGTGTAATCATATTCTTGGAGTGTAAAAATTTGCGCAAAGTATTTACTTATTATCGAATCGATTGTTTATTCCACGTAACAGCAAACTGAATTTGGCAACGAAACATTTTGATCATTCATGGTGAATTAATTCGATTGCCTGTCGTATTTTCAGTCCTTTTCCTTATCCAATGCGCTAGTCGGCCACCACTATTTCCAATGGGTTATCTACAACTGCTATCAGCTTTGCAACTGTTAATTTCAGTTTAATAATTCACTGGCTAATTGAGCCTAAAAAAATAAACTGTGAGAACCACTTTGGAGTAGAAACATTGCATGACTGATAAATTAGTAACTTTTCTACCACTAATATCATTTTTTACTATTCATTCATCTTTTACAAATATCATGCAAATATGACAAAAACTCCTCCTTGGTCGGATTCCCTATATAATTCTTTTGCAGGCAGAGCTAATCTGGAAAACTTCTAAACTGATGCAATTTCTTGTCATTGAAGTAATTTAATAAAATCTCAACGATGAACGATCAAATAAGATATAATATGGAATCATATAAAAGCTATTTTATCGTTGTCGTTGTTTTGTTGTCTCTCAAATATAACGGTTTACTGATTCATATATTAGACGTTATATCGTTTATAAATTATTACTAATTCCATTTATCACTTCTGTTTTGCAATGTTTAGGATATTAGATGCAATACATTATCTTTGATCATTTATTTTCTAATCATAAATAAAATCCTGTTGGAAAATTGATGCAGTGTCATATTTAACGATAACTGAGGGCGATATGTTGGATCACTTCTGGAGGGTTTTTTTCTCATGTAGTTTGTAGTTTTCTTATGAAGGGGTTATATTAGGAATGTGATATAATGTGACGCTAGAATTTTTCTTGATTCATCTTTGTTTACTCGCTTTTCTCATTATGACTGGTTTTTGTTGATCGATGCTTTGAACTTTATGTCAACTAGAGTAAGTTTTTGCACACACTGTTTCAGTGTATTTAACTTCAAGTAACCAACTTTTTTTGCATTTTAGAGAAACTTGAATTTTTTAACTAATTAATCATTCTAATTTCAAAATTGGACAGTTTTTTTTGAAAAAATTTCTTCCGCTTGATTTAGAAAAGGCAAGTTAGGATATCATTCTAATTTCAAAGTGGGAATGCTTAAAGAACGCTTAAAGAAGATATGATACTCCTTAACTCTGCGTTCCTTTATTAACAAAGCGTTATGCCATAAGCCTAAAAAAAGAGCGATAGTCAAAATATCTAAGCGAATTTTCGTTTTTTGATTCCTTATGTTTTCTTATTTCTACAAAAAGAAATTGCAGATTATTGTTTTGGCCTTGTCGATTAGTTTTATTATTGCATCAAAGTTTTTTCTGATGACATTAATCTGTTTCAGGTTGGGGCAAAAGTTTATATTTTGATATTTATATTCTCACATTATCTCAGGAATGCTATTTAATGTTTGTCTTTGTAATTTGTAGACTATTATGTCGATTTGCTTGACATCTTTTCATGGTCTACCGTGAAATTAATTTTCTCTGATGTTTTATGCTTTTTTAATTCAAATGTTTGGTAATCTAATTTTTGGTAATAATTTTAGTTTCTTTGTGTCAGTCATGCATTTCGATGTTACTGTGAAAATGTAACCACTATTCTGTTATTGATCCATTAAAGTTTTTAACCAGCTGAAAAGAGAATGAACTTTAAAACTAGCTGTCTACAATTAATTCAGTATAATACGTAGCAGCGAACGTATTGCATGCTACTATTTATGGGGGGTGAATTTTTCAATTACTTGGAATTTTCAATCAGTTTTAATTTTGGTGAATTAACTTGGAATTACGGTAAGGTGGATGGAAATGATGAGATTGATTGAAGTGTAAATACGCCATTTTTCGTAGAGGCCATTTCTTTTAAATTATGCTTTTCAGTAAGTTTTCAGTTTGTCGTAGTTGTAAGATAAACTTTTAAAATAAAAGACAGTTGTATTTGAAGAACTGGTCCGATCCTGCCATGAAATTTTCAGAAAGTTTTGGTGAAAAATCTATAAACTATACAACAGGCGTGGAGATTTTGGCTGCATAGTTGAAAAAGCAGTCGGGTGAGTGTCGCTTTGCGGAGGATTCTGTGCACGTATAAAGTTGATGCAGTTAACGAATCCAGTATGGATTCATCACTCAGGTAAGTATATGGTTGGATTTCATGCCTAATAGAGATTTGCAGCACTTTATTCTTACCGCTTCGTTTATCAATGTATATTCGTGTTCCTACTTGCTCGGCAAATGTTTGATTAGGTGATTTACATCTTCGTCTTTTTTAATTTCAAATTTAGGTGGTGCAATTTACTCGGTGGATATTCATCCGGATGGTACAAAAATAGCAACATGCGGACAAGGTGGTGAAGGTGGTTCAGGTCTTGTGATTATCTGGAATGTGAAACCAGTAATTAACGAGAAAGCTAGTCAGGAGACATCGTGCAGTCGATTACTCTCTCGAATTCTACACCAAAGTAATTTAGGAAATATTACACTCTTTACATCCAATTTATCTAGGGTTGTTTATTTGCTGTCACGATAAATATCTACCGCTTTTCCTACTGTTTAACAACTTCTCTGCATTTTGACATAGAGCCTTGTCAAAATGTATAGAAGTTGGAAAAGTAAAGTGGGTCTAATGCTATAGCTTTAAAGTATCGTTCCTGGCATGTTATTGATCTCTGTGTAGTTGCAATCTTTATTTTCATGTGAGGTGCATGTAGCTATAAAGATTTTCTAGTAATGTTTCGTTAATTTAGATTGTGTTAATTGTGTTCGTTGGTCTCCGGACGGGACATATCTTGGATGTGCTGGTGATCAACAATCATTGACACTATGGGAATTTGGTGGTCGAGTTTTCAGTGCTGGAACCATTGGTTCTAAGGTAATTTTTTTCGAATAAATCAGTATTCCTTCTGTTTGAGTAAAGTAATCATTCCTAACAAATTATTGTATTTATAATTTTATAATTGTTATCATTATTGTATTCATAATTTTTAATTGGCCATTTATAATTGTTATCATTAGCTTTACATCCTTTTTTGAAACCAAAATAATTCAAATGTTAAAATTTTTATATTTGAAAATAAAAGGATATTGTAGGATTCTGTTAATGTCGAAAAATATCGGGAAAAGTACCGATTGTATGGACATTCTTTAGATGTATTACATCTTGAATGGTCCAAAGATGGACACTATCTTGCATCTTGTGGAATGGATCATGCTGTGATCATTTGGGATGCTCATAACTTACCGAGTATATTTTTTTCTTCGAATGTCACTGTTACTTTTCCGCTTTTTTAACATCCCATGCTTTAAGGATTTCGGAATTTTTGTTCTTTTTCTTGTATATCAATCGAATGGGTGGGTAAGTGGTGAAGTTTCAAACATTTTCAGACAAAGTGGTATCGTTAACAGTCGAACGAGGTGGACACCGAGGTATCGTGAAAGGAGTAAGCTGGGACCCAATAGGAAAATTTCTCGCTTCGCAATCGGCTGACAGGTCTGTGAGAATTTGGACAACTGACAATTGGCAGTGCATTAAAGTAGTCATGGATCCTTTTATTGAGGTTTGTTAAAGAGAAATTACTAGTACTTTACAGCTGTTAGCCATTATCCATTAGGAAATCATAAGGATTTCTTGAATTCTTTAAGATTGAAATGCCAGTTAATCGGTCATTGCTTCAGTTTTTTGCATTTAAGGTTTTTTTCATGTTTTTCAGGTTTAAGAGAATTCTTGCAGAAAAATTCATTCCATTCATTTAAATTCAAAAAATTCGAAACACGAAAAATGATTACGTATCATGTTTTTGCAGAGTAGCCAGTCAACTATGTTTTGTCGATTGGACTGGTCACCTGATGGTACCTACCTAATAGCGCCATGTGCGAGTAATAACTCAGGGCCAACTGCTCACTTGATACGGCGAAAGGTAAAAAATTTATATGCAGAATTTTCACGTAGCTAATTCTCTCACTCATGGGTTACTTATTCGTCACGACTGCCCACTGCTCAAGAACTTATTTTGCATTAGGATTTAATTTTCAATAAATTAGGAAAGAAATTACTTATTCATTCATTAACAACTATAGTACTTCATTTCATTTGATATTTAGGATTGGGATACTACGCTGGATTTAGTTGGTCATCGAAAAGCTGTAACAGTGGTTCGGGCATGTCCTCGTATGATTGAATATCAGAACTATAAGGTTTTTGAATTAAAGCGATTTATAACTTTGAAAATATTAAGATCATCAAGTCTTTTATCATTTTATATACCATTAGTTTAATTGTATGTCCTATTTTATTTCTATTTGTGTGTTATAAAAAAAAATAAAGTTTTCGTAATTTCACATAAGACTTTGGATTCCATGATTCTTCGTCTAAAGAAACTTTATTGCAGGGCAATCAAATTCAAGTAAGCTGTATAGCAATGGGCAGTCGTGACAAATCCTTAAGCGTCTGGTTATTGCCGAATGTAGATCGACCTTTAGTTGTCTTATATAAACTGTTTAAACATTCCATACTTGATTTTTCCTGGTAAACATTTTTTATACGCTAAGTTGAAAAGTTGTTTATAATTTGATTGATCATAGTTAACTCTGATCTTAAAAATTGTCCGATGTGAGCTTTCTAAAATTACCCGGAACAGTATCGATAAAAGTAAGCATCATTTTAAATTGCTGCAGGAATGATTATCATCTAACAATTTGCTCGATGGATGGAACAGTAAAATCAATCGTGTTTGATGCAAAAGAATTAGGGCGGTTACTTACTTCTTCTGAAATGGTATTTTCAAAGATTTCTTTAATATGTTGGTTAATTGTCATCCTTTTTATCTTTCTATTGGCATGATAATTTCAACGAAAAAAAGAAAGAGGATATATGAATTATGACTTACATTTACTGTGGTTTACTGATGCTTTTAAGGGTGATCTGTGTGAACGAATGTATAGCCGTCGGCCATTGCAATATTCTTCTGGTCAATTAAATAATGGACATCAGTTGTTGTCTCCCAAGGATTCTAACCGAATGTTTATTGATGATCTGAAAAAGCTTCAAAACGAAAAGCAAGAGCCAAAACAATCGAAACTTCACGACGGTGGTTCCTTTACTTCTTCGCAAATGAAAGAAGTTCCTAGTAATCAAGCCACAATCAGTACTTGTGATGCAGGTTTTACTTTGTTTCTGTTTGATCCATGATCTTTTTTGGGGTGAAATGATCAATCTTATATTAGCTGATTCATTTTTGTTAAGGGTCAAAGGAGGGCATTTTATTCCGACTTGTTCGGAAAGACATGGATGACCTATTAGTCTGAAAAAATAAGATGTGCTATCTCCTGTTCTTCTATGATGTTTTTATTAATTTACATACTAATATTTACAATTCAAATTAATTGCTCAGAAAAGATGCCCGTTTCATCGGAATTACCGAAGAAGCAAACCGAACTCCGAACCAAATCAGGGAAAAGAAGAATACAGCCTGCTTTTATTGCCTCTGTTACAGTCCCTGAAGCTGAAGTCACTGCAGCACCTACTTCCATGGAAGAACCAGCACCAAGCAGGTCAAAACCTTACAAAACAGCATCTTTTGTTCTATTTTAGTTTTTTAAATGTGTCGTAATGAAAACATTGTTTATTTCAGTTATCAGCCATCACAGGCTTCATCTGTGCATCTTTTGGCATCCCCATCCAAAAGTAGTGGGCGAATTTTGGTAAGTAGCATTGAAAAGGTAGAAGCGACGCCAAAGATTGATGAGCCAATGGACATATATTCTCAGACATCCAAAACCGAACAGGTTATTTTTTGCTGATCTAACAAAAAAATTCAAAAACTAATAGCTACCGGCGCCAAATTGTTAATTTCTTATAGGTTCTACCTCAGTTAGCATCGAAGCCGCTATTGCGTCCTGCTCCTTTTCCGGAATCATTAACAGCTATGTTGAATGATAATTGTTCTATTACCTTTCCTATCCCTCAGCAGCGCCGATCATTATCGATATCCGTCCCTTCGGTAAGTTACAATTACCGCAATATAATTCACTGCATAATATACTTTTAGTTGGTTGAAATGTGACTGACATATATTCTGCTTAGAAATATAAGATAAATTAATACTAACTGTAATCATTCAGTTAACTTTTTAGTATAAAATTTTTTTCAGAATTGTTTGAGTAATTTTTATTGATTTAGTAATCAGTTGAAATAGTTTTTAATAACTTTTTGCTCAAATAATCTTTTGTAGAAATGATTGCTAGATATCTATAATTTGATTACAGACTGAAATGTGTTCAGTAAATAAGATTGATGTATTGAATGAGTATGAAGTAGCGGCAACTGTAAAATTGACGAAATTATGTGGCATGAAGGATACAACAGTACTATGGACAGCTCATTTGGATCCGGTTGTGTGTTCCGTTGCAGCTAATAGGTCTTCCTCTTATTTGAAGTTTTTGTTTACTTACAATATTTTAAAAGAAAACTTTTAATTATTAAAACATCTGATCTCATTTTGAAAAAATGATTGTTCAAAAGAGGATCTTGAAAAAACAACTACTTAATCTTACACGTAGTGATATACTTGTAGATTTCTCACTGAATGCGATAAATTGTTGTTAAAAGTAGTAGCTTATCTCATTTGACAAGTGGAAAATGTTAACTCAGATTAAATTAGGGCTTTAAGTAAATTTTTTCAAATGGTTTTCTTACAGTTACTGGTTTGTAGCTGGTTGCTACGATGGCAGTATCCATATTTATTCAACACCATCCGGTCGATTACATACATTCTTTACTATCGATTCATTACCTTTCATAATTCAAGTGCATCGAAACTACCTTTCTCTTTGCTCGTCTCAGGGATTGGTCTATTCTTGGTTAGACTTCTTTCATTTTTCCTCTCGGTTCAGGGGGTAGATAGCAATTTGTGAGGGCTTTGTGAAGATAATTCTTTTCTCATTTATTTTTATAAGTAAAAAGTTTATGTTTAACGGTTTTTTTAGGAATATAGAAAGTAGAAAGTGTATTATGTCAAGGAAATCAATTGCTGATTTCTGCGAAAAAGGTGATTTTCAGCTTGTTGCAGAAAACAAATTATTTGTTTTCTTTTGTAATCATTATCAAAAATTTCGACAAACACTATCATTAAATAGTTTTTATCATTTATCTGATCAGTTCAGAAATTGCCTTAATATGCGAAATTTCTTCGTGCTAATAACTGGGCAATTTATGGCATATTTATTCATTTTGTTTAACATTAATCGATTTCCTTGACACCGATATAATTAATTTACAGATTGTAAAATAGTTTCTTGTACATTATCAGACATAGGAGAACCTGTCATTACTCTTTCAAATGGAAAAACTTACTCGTTTTTGCTGTCGCTGGATTGCTGGTAAGAAACACTTTGCTTGTATTTTTCTTGCTAAAGGGGAATGGAAGTATAGCTAACATGAGCTTTTTATTTTGTTCATTTAAAATTATCATTGTTAGAATATGTTGAACTTTAATTTGATGTGTATATGAAAAAGGTTGAGTCTTGGTTTTAGGCAATTGCTGTTTGATGAAAAAAGCATCCTGCCTAGATTAAGTATTCCATCAGTGAATGCTTCGGCTAGTGCTTTACTTGGTCCTATAAAAAGGTTGGTTGTTTGTTGGAGCTTTTTCTCTTTTTGCGAATTTTTATGATTTCTTCTCTTATTATCCCTAAACTAGAAATTACTGTTTTTTCAGCAGCCCAATTCATGTGAACAGTGATGTCCAGATCAGTGCTACACATTCATTCTTAGAAGAAAGGCTTTGCAGTGCACTTTCATTAAGACTTCGCAATGATTTTCGTCACTACCTCAATTTATACGTACGATCTCTTCTTCAACATGGTGGGAGAATTGTAAAATTAAGTTTTCTGGAAAAATAATCCATAATCCACTTACATAGCATATAAATTTCTGAATTTTTAAGTGTGTCTCGCGACTGGCTATAACACAGACGAAAAGTTTGTTTAATGAAAGCTTTTTTCAAAAGGATAATGCCCAACAGTTTTGCCTGGTATGACCATGCTACATAGTTATGACAAAACGGTCCACTCTGACCGTTTTCAGATTTTGGATTTTCATTGTAGAGCTGGCAGGGAACCTAAGAGTCAGTGAGATATTTTCTTAATGGATAAATGAATGAGGGAAGACTGAGTAAAAAAAAGTAGAAACTTGTGGCTCAGTGTTCGATTTCCAGTTCAAAATAAAAATGAATTTTTGAAACAACAGCGCTTTTTTAGGTTGTAATGAACATTTCTGATTTATCAAATCGTTATTGCTTTCGCCTGTTCTAGGATGTACTGCAAAGTTAAATGAAATTCTTTCGACATATTTTACCGCCGTTTCAATCTGTGGATTAAAATGCGATGTACTATTGCGCGAAATATTGGAATTGGCAAAAAAGAGCGAAGGATGCAATGAATTCATTCGCGATATTACTTTACGCCTTGAATCGCTTATTTCTCATCAATAATACTAATGTTAATGTTTCATTCATTATAAAATTGTTTTTTATTACAGATTGCATTAAATTTCTGACAATTATCGTAGCTCATTCTGAAAACCTTTCTAGTTTTAGGCACACACTTCTTTTTTCTACTGTATTTTAGTGATTGAATCAGCTTTTTCTAAAAATTTTCGAAATACATGCTCAGTATTTATGGGTGATACTGAAGGTTTTTTTATTTCGTTTTTACCTGAATATACTGCATTTAATGTGTTACTGCTGTGTTTTCATTACCGTGAAATCATTTGTTAATTATTCGAACTGTTATATGAATTAGTAATTATTCTATGAGGTTTTATAGATCTCCTTAAAAAAAATAAAACTGGGATTACATATATTCCTGGTTTTATTTTTTTGTTGTTTTAATCATTATCTTGTACGGGAATTATGGCTTTCGAATGACTTTTTTTGAATAAACAAAAGAAGCACTTATAATTTTAAAATATGCATTTGATGGCGAGCAATCTCTCCACCTGTTTTTTCCCTTATTAATTTAATTCAACAGAATATAATTACGCAAGCGTATCACTTCCTACACACATCCATCATTGCTCCTCTATCTTTGATTCTTTGTCAAAAAAAGTTACTTCTACTCTGACAATTTTCCTATTAGAAAGATTGAAATTCAGAAACCTCTTTTCCTGTTCTGCATGAGAATTATTAATATTAGTAGAGCAATGGCAACAGTACCTGTTAATCTTGTTTTATTCGGTATAGCACGCGAATTGGCAAATTTATCGGAACGAAATATAAACGTGCCGAGTGTGCTAAACTGCCGGCAGCTACGACAACTAATATTTCATGAGGCTCTGTTTTTTTTTTTTCACTTCTGTTATATCCATAGCTTATGAATTGATCACTTAAAGATTTATTGGACACCGACCTTTTATTGCTTATCGATACTTTCCAGAAGATTTTGAGCTTTCTCAATAGTTTTTTAGAACACTGAGCTTTGCTAGAAAATTTTATTCGAATCACTTTTTTCTAAACATGATGAAAATTATGACTGATAAATACTTTCGTTTAGTTAAAGCTATGCAGTAAATGATAAAAATACCAATTTTACCATTTCGAAATAAGCTTATAGTTATTAAAAATAAGTAAGAATAGACGACCTTCCGATTGATAAGTGAATTTAGTTCATCATAGGACAAACGATTTCTTCATTTTGCAGCAGTTATTTCCATATGTTGCTAATTCAGTACCAGATGAATTAATATGAAAGTTTAAATGAATAAGCAATGAAGTAAAATCAATGTTTTAATAAATTTTTAACTTTTTAGATACTTAAAGAATTGGCACCAATCGAAGAATGTTGCATGTTAGCTCTAAATCAAGAATATATCGATGATCATAATGATACATTTACGATCAGTGCGTATTCAGAGATCGCTGTAATACCACCAATAAATGGTGGTTGAATTTTTGAAAATTTTCTTAGAGAAAGCAGCACTTTTGTGGATGCTTTTTTTTTTCATTGAAAAAATTACTTGTACATCTATTAAAGAATCAATTCAAATGTTTTAATATACTAAGTTAATACTAAGAAAGAAAATAGTACTATAAACTGATTAATGTTTACACCATTAATTTTAACACAACACATTAACGCTGCGAAATATTTAACAGATAATGACATCAATAAATTGTTTCTTTATTCAACAAATAATTACGGATTGAATATTAACAGACTATGATTTAATGCCTATATGTTATTTTTTTCGCTTCAAATATAGTACTAAATTTCAATTCAAGGACAATGTTCCAAAACGCCATTCATTTGTGTGTAATCGTATCAGCTTGATGGTTTTACATCTAAATCCCACCATACACCTAAGAGTGATGGTTTTCTACGGTGAAGTTTTTTTATTTAGGGTATCAACAGAAAGTTTCAACGCTGATAGCATTACGCGGTATATTCTAGCAGTAATAATCAAATTTAGAATTCTAATAATCACCTAAAATAATATTCTTTAATGCTTGATACATCAGAAATAAATATGAATGATAATAACACAAATCGTACGAATCGATAAATTAAGTAAACTATGTGTCATGAAAATAAATGAAACTCAAAATTAGTGGAATTATAGAATAAATACAGAAATAAATTATTATATAAAAAAAAGTCAAATTGTCGGCTATGGATTTGGAAGAAAGTATCTCTCGAGAAGAAATAAACATTGAATTCCTGCGACTTTTGATTTAATATTTAGCAGATTTTATCAATTAGAAAAACGAATCCAAAAATGTCGTGAGAGACTTGCGAATTATTAAAATTGCTGTGAAGATAGTGTTAGTTCAACATTCAGCAGCTGGTTTCTTCATGTTCATTTTTTGCATTATCAATTTAAAGAATTTTTTGCATTATCAATTTACAGAAGTTGTTCAAGTTTTAATGAAACACATTGGTAATGATTGAATGGTTAATTTTTTTGCATGTTTCATAACGGGCAAATTTTTAGCACATTAAATGATAACTAAATTTTCAAAATCCTAATAACGAGAGAATAATCAATATTCTCTGGAAGGATTATTCATTCCGGTACCGAACTATACAACAATATGGCTCCGCAAACAGTTACGGAACCAATAATAAATATCAAATTCAATTGCATGTCGTGAAATATGAAGTAGGAAATCATAATAACCAAAATGATACTCACTGCTGAGGCAAAACTTTTACATAGGTTATCCAGATATCTCACCACCAATGATATGTAAATCCCTCCTGGAATAAAAACAAAAATTTTTGTTTTTTCATTCACTATTTACTGCTCAGGATTTTCACAATATTTCTTTCTTCTTGTATTTCATTCATTTTGTATTCTTGTTTTTGCTGATTTACCTATTTTCTTCGGGCCTTATCATGAATGAATAATTGTATTCGGTACCTTAATGGAAACTTACTTGACCAGTTTCGCCTTTGATAAGTTTCCAAAGACTATGTACTGCTCACAGTTCATGAAAAATTTCGTATAAATTTATCAACAGTTAATGAGAAAAAGAAAATATTAACTTACCTAAACTTAAAAATAGAATGATAGCAATGACATTAATATTATAGCCGTAAAAAAATCCTTTAGCCAAAATGCCGTCCCATTCAGAAAGAATGCATCCTGACCCTGCACTCACTAGGCCACAGCTATACATTTGAAGATTCCGGATCCAGAACGGTGTTTCACTGCCGTCTTTAAGCAAATATTCAAAGTATACACCTGCAAATTGACTAAAAATCGAAGTTCCTACTAAAGAAATCGACACTCCTATCACTTTTAAATTTACAATTATCTAAACTGATTTCCAATATTTATTACCAACCAGCAAAGCCTGCTGTCACACATGTAAGTAATACAGCGCCCAGTCCAACCATGTAATTTTCATCGTTTTTCATGACATTTCTTTCTTTTATGCTAAGCTATAAATTCAAATTATTAATTTTAAAATGGATGAAATCCAATTTCAGTTCGAGTGATCATAACAAATAATAAAATATCGTTAACAACTAAAACTACTTTTACTCAATAGAGTCCATTGTCCTGATGGTAGTTTTTAACATTTTACAAAAATAATAAATTTTTTAGTTCGCTAAAGCAGATCTATAATAAATCAAAATACTAGTTAATAGGCAAAATACATATCTTTTTATAATTTTTTAAAGATTAGCTTTGTTTCACCCTTTTAGTTGTATACTTTACTTGCACTTATATGTACTTCCAATGAAAAGATAATCAGTATAATCAGAATAAACAAATGTTTAATTCCACTAATTATGAACAAACATCGTTTAAGTAGTTATCGTTTAATTCCACTAATTACTATGAGCAAATATTAAAAGAAATACCTCTACAGCAGCAACACCGCTGAAAAGCAAAAAAATTGCAAGCCATCGTGTAAACGAGAATCGTCGTCCAAGGATAATTATCATAAAAATAGCCGTACTGACCACTTTAAGTTGAGTAGTAATATGATAGATACCCGCATTCAAATTTGACAATGCCACAAAGTCAAGATTATTTTGAAGTGCATAAGCAATTGAGGGAAAAGCCATTTTTAGTAGATCTTTTGGCTTCCCAAAATACTCCTTTTTCAAACACTATAATTCAATTAATTGTTATAGATCTATCCGACAGATCTTTGAAAAACAAACTGTTTAAGAACTGCCATTCAACCAATTTATTTTAATTTTTTGTTTCATTTTCAAAATTTAATGTTACATTTCAAAATTTAATGTCAATAAGTAGACTATGAAATGAATAACAATTATGCAAGTAATGTCATCAGATATCAAGATGAAGTAAACTTACTCTTGTAAATTCTTTTACATTATAATTACTAAGTTGAAAGATAAAGAATAAAGTAATAATCATTTTGATCACTTCCGAGAGATATACAACTGTTGTTGGAAAGTATTGCTGGAAAAAATTAAATATTTCAATAAGTTTTTTTTTTTCGAATCATAGTTTAATTGCATTAAACAGTGTAGAAAGAACAGGATTTAGAAAAAAAGAAAGAATTCAATTCAATTTAACTAAAAATTATATAAATCGTTAATGACAATATGCAATAAGTAATACAATACTAATCTTTCCTATTTATAAAGCATAATGAAAGTAACAGCATAGAGAGAACAAAAATAATACCAAATAATTCAATAAATAAATAAATAGAGCTTGATTGATATTATATATTATATAAATAAATAATGCTGTTTCGAAATTAATAGTCGGTAATGAAAATATATTAAACAATGATAATGAATATTATTTTACATGGAAATATTTCATGACTTTTTCAAATTGCAGATATCTTTGAAAAATATAAAATTTTTTTGAATTATAAACAATAATCACATACCAAATGTTTAGGTGTAGCTGAACGAGAATATCTCACCATCACTGTATAGCTTGTCCAAATGAAAATCATTTGAACAATAACGAAACACTTGAAACGAAAGCTAATTCGTTCTTCCCTTTCGTCCATTTTTGATGATGTTAATGGAATGGTATCTTCCGATTGCGGTAATTTCTGCCTTTTCCCATTCGCTAACATTACTGCAATAAAATGATAAAGTTTGAATGATAAGTATAATATATTGTGCATTCTATTGCGCTCATGTAAACCTGCAAGTGCGGCAGAATGCACACCATGAAAATGCAATTAGCTTACTATATTTTACCCGAAAAATTTCCGAAGATCAAACACGATGGATACCTCGATCGCATGTTATTTCAAAAGAAGAAATGAAGGACATTGATTATCGCCAATCAATAAACCGTTCAGGGAAAAAAATAGTTATCAAAACAACTGAAAGTTTATTCTCTCTGTGAATGGTGCCTTTCTTTCCACTATCATTATTAGCGGAGTTAAAATTTTTAACGGCTGCAAAAGATTTTTTATTTGTAATTCAATCAGCTTAAACAAGTTTCAAAAATTATAATTTCTAGATTGGGATTAAAACTTCAGCACTACATATCCCAGGCTTAGATTCCAGATGCAAAATAAATTCCGTCTGACACTTTGCTGCCAATAGCGCAAATTTTATAATTTTCCACCTTATACCTGCAACCGTTTTCTGCAAACGACTGCAGTACTATAATGAAAGCAACATGTGTAAATGTAAATGAATGTACAGAGCGTATATACATGAAAAGAGAATGCATGATTATACAAATTTTTGATACATATATATATATATATATATATATATATTTGCATATTTATTATATTTCGCTACAAAACAAGGTTGATAGAATATAGCAAAAGTGAACATCAATTCAAACCACAATAGATATAAGGCATAAATAGCTGTAACAAGGAAATTAATAGAAAATTTCGGACTAGCAGGAAGGATAAAAAATTGAGAACTTAAATGACTGTAGATTATATTGTACAAACTTCAAAGTTGCGATCAAAACAAGCCTCTTTCCGTATTTTTAACTTCAAATCATTGCTCTGTCTTCATGACCTTATATTCTTTCAACTAGTTTTTAGAAGAAATGAGATCGAATATCGCAACAGACCAAAATATCCTATTCTGGAATGCAAAATTCCCTTAATAAAACTACAGAAAGAAAAACAAATTAGATCTAAATAATGAGGTCTTCTAGAATGAAACACCAAATGAATGTATCGTACGAATGATACAAAAATTATTATCCGAAGGCTGACACATAAAGAATGTAAATTCAAGCAATTCACTTGGTGCAAATAAAAATGGCGCAAAACGTATAATTGATAGTTAAAATTCCATCCAGTAGCTGAAACTTCAAATTCGGCTAGCTTCAAATACAACTAATTAGAAATCACCATTATTTATTCTGAAAGAATTGATTAAAAAGCTAAAGTTGAAGAAAAAAACAATTTTTTGAAGTTTAAATTATTTCGTGACCCGAAGATTAAAACACAGAAAACAAGCACTACCCATTCACACATCAGAAAAAATAAATTTTACATCTCAGCGTTCGTTATGTTCCGAAAGAAGTTGACACGGCAAACAGAGGCAGTTAAGATATTGAAGAAATCGGATTAGGTGGAGGACCCATTTGTGAAAGAACTTTGTCCAACCACTAAAACAAGCACATGTATTTTCGTTTACTACTCGAAACAAAAAAGTTGACAAAATATTAATATTGCTTGAATACAAGCGAAAAAAAAATGTAAAATAAAAAAAAAGTGTGGTATTTTTTGTTTGATTCTCTTTATTTATTCTGGATTATTTTAATGCAAATTAATCAAATTTAAGTGTCAATAATGCATTAATATAGAATAAAGTTAAAGGCATACCTGTAATGGAGCATGGAGATGTATTTCAATCCAACATGGCGTAGATGTTACATCCTGCCTTTGATATTCAGCACCCCAACCTTTTACAAATGACATACGTATGATTGTCATATTTGTTAGCTCATAAATTGCATCAAACGAACAACAACGTGTCGATTCCGCTAACAACTGCAAAAAAAACAACGAATTTTAAACTAAAATTGACATCGATAAATATAGAGCTAAAGTAATTAAAAATCTAGAAGAAATATCTTATTATAATTTTCTATGTCAAAAAAATATTAAATTTTAAATCGTTGTAAAAAAAACCTCTATATTTTGACATGGCGAAAAATTTTCAATGCTATTTAAACATGTGGAGCTAAAATAATTAAAATTTTAAAATAAATATCTTATTATAATTTCTATGTGAAAAAAGTATTAAATTTTAAATCGTTGTAAAAAGCAAACCTCTCTAAATTTTGACATGTCGAAAATTTTCAAAGAAATGCCATTTGTTATTTTGCATACTGTTGTGGGATGAAAACTGTGAAAATAATTGCAGTTACGAGATTGAATGAATATGGCACTTTCACTCTGGCATTCAGCGAAAAGCGTTCCTTGATTTGGGACATAAGTTAGTTTTACTCCTGAAATTTAAGAATAAAAAATAAAAACCTCCATGATTCCAACACAGAATACAAAAGAGACTGCGACGAAAACTCGAGATTAAAGATTAAAGATTAAAGAAACTTATAATGAACAAAAAAACAAGAGCTATATGATAATTTACCAAATCTCTAGGGCAAGAAATTTAATGGCTGTAACTTATGGAAAATAAAACCTCGTCCAATACGTCGTCTAGTTGATTCGATTTGTTGATTTCTATTTACGTTGGACAAAAGACCAAGACATATTTTACTAGGATTTGAGGTTGGATCCGTAAAACCATCGATTTCAACAGTTGGGGATGAAACTTTATATTGCTCGCCAACACGAGTATTGAGTTCGAAATAGCTAATCGTAGCCCAGAACTTTCCTTCCTCATATGGTACCTGAAATGAAATTTTCAAGCGACTAGCAAAGATAGAATATAGTTTGAAACAGATTTTCTGTATCAGACCTAAGAGAAAAGTCGGACACAAATTTTTTTTAAATCATCAAAAGACATAGTTTGAAACAGATTTTCTGTATCAGAACTGAGAGAAACCGGACAGAAATTTAAAAAAAAAATTTAATCACACCTCTATCGTGGTAACGCCATTCGGGATGACTATACTTGCATCCATTTCGTCGTCACGTTTTGACATCATCACCTAGAAATATCTTAACTTTTCTTTGGATACCAGAAAAACTGCATATAAATTCCACAATTATAGCATTTAAAGGTGAATAATATCTAAAGGTGAACAAAAAACACATTAAGAATAAGCATTACAAGTAAGAAAAATAAAAATCTAAAACAATCTCCTTGTGAGCAAATGAATGATTCAACTTCTCTACACGATATTTGAAGATCAATAAGAGGTAGGAATCAAAATCTGATCGAAAAAACACAACATGTGACGTATGTCAAAAGAAAAACTGAGTGAAATTCTGGGAAAAAAAAAAATGAAAAAAGCTGAAACGAACTGCATCACTATAGTGACTGAAGTCAATATTGCATGGCATCGATGAAGCCGATGGACTCGTCTGTAATCTGGAAATACGTAATAGTCGCGGTATAATATGTGGCGGTGGTTCGGTATACCGTGGCACCAAAACTGGAGGCAAAATACCAGCACTTTCCACTCTTTCGTAATGGTATGGATTGATACACACATCTTTTTGACCTGATTCGTAACAATAACGGCAATCATCGATTGCTTTCAATTCATGATGTGATTGCAAATCTGGCCAACGATAAACACGACAATAAATCACATGAGGCAATGCTTTTCGATGCGATATCTGAAATTGGTACTATAAGGAGGATAAAATATGACTTCCCTAGAAAAACTAAATATTCTTCCTCTACATTTCGATGAACACAAAGAACGGATTCTTGGAAAACTGTTTTTGTATTAGCCAAGAATATGCAAGCATATCTTCCAAAAAAAAAGAGGCAAGGTTTATAAGAGGATCACAATGCGAAGATTTAAAATCTTATTTTTATCACTCGCCAGTTAATTCCAATACTGTCTTCTGAGTTATCTATAATCTCTCAAACTATATTCAAACATATTAGACATTATCCAACCTAATCGTTACTACCAAAAAATCTGCATTACTCTATAATATATCCAATCCAATCGTTACTATCAGAAAATCTGCATTATTCGATAATAAAGAGCTCATTAAAAAAAAAATATATATATGGAAAAATATATATGGAAAACAAAGAAAATGAGAGATGGACCTGTAATCTGCCATCAAGTGATCGTGGTATGGTAACACAGTCTGTTCGTTGACGTCCTTGACACTGCAGTGCCATTTCTAAACTTGCTAGTGCTTCTTTGTTATGTTTTTGTAGTTTTTTCATCAAGCTATCGATAGCTTTCTTTGACCAGCTTTCTTCTTCATCCCCTGTAACTGATTTAATTCCAAGGAATAACAGTCTGTTTAGCACATCTCTGAGAGAGATTAGTACAAAGAACACTATGCCAAGTTAAGTCTGCACTGAATTCCAAAGAAAAATGAAATCATGTATGTATGTGTAACATACCTTGCTTCCATCCAAGACGCTTCGCCACAGCAGTGCCACGCTGACCGAGCAAGTTCTCGAACTTCATTGTCTTCTTTACTGCACCTGAAATCTGAAATGAAATCAGTTTAGCTCAATGCATCACTCATCAAACTCTATACTGCACATTTTACACTGAAGCATTTCAAAAAGGCATGGGGAGAGGAGAAGCGCAGGAATAAAGTAAGTTCGGAGAGAAACAAGAAAGAAAAAGGGATGTTTATAAATGGAATGGAGAACGGATTTCAAACGCTGATTGAGGTCTATAACTAAACCGAAGGTAAAGCTTTAAAAAAAGTCACTGCAAAAAGGTCAACAAAGTGGGATAGTCAAGCGGTCAAGTTCACAGTCCATAGATTAGGATGCAACGAATCGTAATAATAACGTGGGATGTAACGTTGCAGATATGAAAAAATCCATAGATTACGCGAAGTTACGTGTCATCTGTGTAAGGACGAAGCGTCGTCAATTCCCTCGGAGGGTTCACTGATAAATAATAAAGGAGTGAAGCAAAGTGCCAAGGTATAACTGTGCCGGTTGCGTACGCTCTTCTATAGTAAAAGCTAACTGTGAAAGAGTCATCTTAGGCTACAGCACGTTGCTGCACCAATTGAGCCATGTGAAAATCACTCATTAACCCATAGAACAGTTTTTTCGTACTGCAGGAATAAAGATGTTATTGATTACTAAGGGTCATGGTCAGAGTCAGAATTTTTGAAGTGAAATAGTCAAAGTCAATCAGGTGAATGAAAAAAAATATCCGGAAAGCAGTGCCGTTTACGGATAAGCTGTTTTGTTCAAAAATGAATGGTCAGATATGTCTGTTTAAGAAATATACACAGTTTTTCAGGATATCAACAATATGTTGATGAAAAAGAACAACAGTTTGGACAAGAGAGGCATGAACGAAGCATTAGAAAGTAACCCTCAAATGAAGGAAGATAGAAGTCCGGAAGATGTAGAGAACGAAATGGCATTCAGTGACAGGGTAAGTGATTATAGTCTGATATTCATTTAATTTTGCTTGACTTTAACATTTTCAAATTAAAAAATAGGCAAAGAGATAGCTTTAATTAGAATATTGTTTAAAATAAATTTAAATGTGTGCAATGTGATTGATTGTAAGAAGATAAAAGAAAAAGGCGAGAATTACATTCACCCTTTTTAATGTCTCTATTGTGCATGATTGATAAATTGCTTTTCATAAGTAGCATAAACTTTCAAAGTGAAAAGTGTTTGCTGTACCGCAATTTTAGGTGATTCGTACCGTTGCTTCAATCAGTGGTAATGGATTGTGTTCTACTGATATGGATGTTGTCGATCAAATAAATGCTTTGTTTCCAACGGAACAGTCATTATCACAATTGAATTCAGTGATGCACTCTATAGAGGATGAAATCGTTGACTTGGATTGTCATCTGGCGAAACTTGTTGAAACGCATGGAAAAGCTGGTACTGAAGGAGACCAAGCTTTACGTGAGGTTAGTTGTTCTTTTGTATCAAATACTTATGATTGACTCGTCATATATACGTAATCAGAGGTGAGAACTAAATCTTTTTTTTTCAGATTTTTAAATGATATTTGAGTGTTTAGGCTCATGCGGCGATGAGAGATTTAGAAGAACGTGTACGTACGGTTTGCTTGAAGACACAATCCTCAGAAAGTGTTGTGCAAGAAATGACTCGTGATATTAAACAACTTGATGTTGCAAAACGGAATTTAATCTCGTCACTCAAAGCTCTTCATCATCTTCAAATTTTGCTGACTGGCGTCAATTCACTCGGTACTTTTGTCTTGTTAGATAATTGTTTAAATTCATGTATAAAGTAAATAATTTCCACAGTATCAATAGTTATAGTAAACGGAAAAGTTATGTACTTTTGCAGTTAAATGCTTAATTCTAATCACTTAGAACAGTTTAAATCTCTTGTTAGTGGTGTTGGATTGCATTGAATAACGTCTGATAAAAAACAGTATAAATTGAAATGATAAGCGTCATTTTATCTTTTGTATTATGGTATTCTACATCTCATAGTTTCGGAAAATTTTATCGTTATAATGCACGTACAATAAAGAGGGCAAAAGTTCTATTACAAAATAATCAAGTCTATTCAAATTTTATAATCAACAATAAGGTGGTAAAAGCTACCTTCATTGTGGAATTTCAGAGAACTTGAAAATTCCGATCTATTGCAGTTTGTTATCAAGGTTTATGAAACGTATCTGTGGTTCCAACTTTTAGAATAGGATAATTTAGGATTACGGCATTTGCGATTTAATGACCGTATGAACTTGAAGGGTCATGGATAGATCAACATCGATATGGTGATATTGCTTCGCAATTACCTGCTGTTTTGAATGTCTTACAACTTTTTACTCCTTATATAGAAGTGAAACATATCAAAAATGTCGCGGAACAACTTGAGCGACTAAAACAGCGACTAGCTATTCAACTTATTGCGGATTTGAAGCATTCATTCCAGGTTTTTTGACTGATTAGTAAATATTTTTATTCAATTTCCTTTAAAGTCTTAATTCCTTTTTTTTTCAAAATATCAATGATTTAATTAATATCCAGACAGGAGTCTTGAATTCTTCGGTGACTGATATGTGTCGCGTTGCTTCATCGTTAGATTCAGCTATTCGAGAAAACTTTTGCAAATGGTTTATAGAACATCAATTGTCCGAGTATACTGTGCTTTACGCTGAAAGTGAGAGTATCGCTTGGATTGACAAAATTGACTTGAGGTTGTTTCAAAATCTGGATTTTTTCAAATTTTAATTTACTGCTGGTACTTAGTCGAATACCTGTTCTTTTTGTAGATATCGATGGTTTGTGCAAAAATTGACAGAATTTGAAAAAACAGGTATGATGAAAGTGTTTCCTGCTGATTGGGATATGGGCCGACGTTTGACCCTGGGATATTGTAATTTGACTAGGTATCTTTCCATATATTTTTCATTAGATAATCTTTGTAAATATATATGAATAAAAATTTGAAAAAGAATCTTTGCCTAAAAATATTGCCTTCGATTTTTCACACAATTTGTCAGAGAGATGTTGGAACGAATGATGTCGAGACGCTGGTTAGAACTCGATTATAAAGTACTCGCGCACGCAATCAACCATACAATAATGTTCGAGAATCTACTTTACAAAAGATTTCCAGCAAAGGAAGGTTACAATTTTGAGAAGGTATATTCTCTTTAATTTGTAAAATTTAATGTAATCATTTCTTTGACAAGTCATGCTAAGAAATCAAAATCGTTGAGCAAGTGAGAAAATACTGTTGTTTGTTAACCATCAGATAACCTTACTATTGGTTAGATTAAACAGAGCAGCCAAATGCTAGAACTGTAAAGCTTTATCGGAGATTGCTGCATTGTTTTATCGAGCATTTTGATGCATTCGTGAAACACTCTGTGTTACTAAGAAATGTTTATGGTCGTGATCATGGTTTTGTAGCTAATAACAATTAGTTAGATATCTGATTGGACATGAAATTGAAAATGATATCTTGTTCATTTACAATGCTTTTTTAGATAGGTAATATTCGAAGAAAACGAATGGATTTTTTTAAAGAAAGCAGCCAGAATATGTAAATAAGAGCATAAAAATAAAATTTACTCATCTCTATGATGTCGAAACTAAGGAAACAATGCTAACATTCAATTTAGATAATTTGGCGAGCATTCGACAAGTATATGGATGTATTTGTGGCAGCGCAAAAGAAAAATTTGGATAGCTTTTTAGAGGAATGTGTAATAAGGATCAGGAGTGGTGCTGAACGTCCAACCCGAGAAACAGCGTCGCATGCATATCCACTTCCATCATCTGCTGATATGTTCCTTTTGTTGAAAAAAATAATTGCTGAGTCAACAAAACTCAGTTCCGATCCCAATTCTTTACTAAGGTTTGGAGTTACATTGTAATGATTCAAGTCTTCAGATTGGTCATTTGTTAACACTTACTGTTCAGACATCATTAGCAATATTGTTTAAGGTGGCAAATTCCATTTTGTCATTCAGTAATACACATCACAGTAGCAGAAAAATTTCTTTGTATAATGTGGCTTTTGTGAAAAGCATCGCAAACTGATCAACAAATGCAAAACTAATAAAAAATTCTTGTGTGAGAATTTGATCGCTTGGCTTTTGGTAGTCATGAATTTCATCTAGTTGTGTTTTGTATTTTTTTTCTATTATTATTGACTGCAAAAAATTCGATAAGAATTCAAATATTCGTTAATTTTGGTTAAGGTAAAATAAAGTTCAAAAATTTTTTCAGCAGTCTACTAGAGGTGCTACGCAACTGTCTACGTGGTTACGCTCACAGTTGTTTAACAGCTTTCCTACCGTCTTTATCAACTACTCAATTTTCTTCTACTTCAATTTTGCAGACTTTAATGAGGTTTTGTTTTCAATACTATTAATTTTTCTATAATTCGCTTCTTTTTATCTTTCCTTCCAAAGCATTTCGATTTTTTTAATTTACGAAATAGTGGCTAATTAGATTTAATCTTATCTAACAATTTCGAATTTTTATTAAGCTTAAATTTCAGGGATGAAACTGCAGTTCGCTTAACAGTTGATCAACAGTTTTTTACTTGCTGTGTACTTGCTACTGCTGATTGGTGTGCTGAAACAACACTCCAGTTGCAGGAAAAACTAAAGCAACGAGTGCAGGTGAGTATGGGCTTTTTTAACTCTTCAGGGAAAGAAGGAAATTCTTGTATTTCTTTTTGCTATGATCATCCTGAATTTGAAAATTATCCAAATGGTAAAAGGTATGCAAATTGTTATTTAACAGAAACTGTTTGGAACTCAGAAAAAAAGGTGCAGATCTATGACACATCAATTATGATCACCACATCTGTATTTTTTCAGAGCATCGATCTAAATCAGGAAATGGAGCTATTCTATAGTATATCAAACAGCGCCCTTTCTGTTTTGGTGCAGGATGTAGAGTCCACTTGTGATGCTGCTCTGCAAGCGATGGTGAAAAAAAAGTGATTTTTTGCGAAAAATTCTTGGTGAAAAAAAAAATTCTTTCATTTTTGTTTTTTGTTTTCTTTCAATGTTATGGGAGACATTAAACCGAGATCCTGCACTAACAGACTGGAACTTCATATTGTGAATTCATTCTGGAAGGTCGGTTGTCATGCCAATAGCGAATTTTGATACCGAGTAACAGACACATTGATATAATCAAAAATTCTTTCAGTTGGAATGGTGTAGAGAGTGTTGGTGATGAGTCACCATATGTTTCTTCGATACGAAGTCATCTGCGGTCAAGTGTGCCACTGATAAGAGATTTTTTCATTGATAGGCGAAAATATTTCGCACATTTTTGTTTGAAGCTTGCCACGCAGTTGGTCAATAAATTCTTGGGTGCATTATTCAGGTAGATATTGAATGATCATGTCATTGATTAAATTAATGAAAAAATAGTGCGGAGAAAAATGTAGTTATAGTTAAAAAATTAGAATAAAATGTAACAGTGACAAGTTCTTTCACCTAATAATAATTGTACAGTTAAAGTAACATATTATTGGTATTTCATTATAATTATTTATAAAGACAGAAATAGGATGTTTAGTATTACTCGCAAAACGCTCGAACTCTTCGCGTTATTCATGAAAAATTAGTGCTATTTGTTTCAACTGTTACAAGTTTATTTTGACATTTATTAATAATAATAATTTAAGGATATAATAAGAGAAGACGGGAAACACCCGAGAAAATCGTCCATCTACATAAAATGGGAAAGGCAAAAGTGGAATCTCGACGTTAATTCCTACTCCTTCCTTTGTGGTCGTATACAAATAAATGATTTTCATAGGCGATTTCCATCTACTCTTATTATTCTGTTTTGCAGCATAATACCAACTTAATTTCTGAATCTTTCTAACTTTTTTGATTATTGTAGCTGATTCGTAATCAGATATATTGCTGATCAGCTACAATAATCAAAAACAACTGACAAGCTTAAAATCTAGATGTCGGCCAGTGGGTGTCGCTGGTGCAGAACAATTGCTTTTGGATACACATGCATTGAAGACCTTTCTTTTATCTATGCCAACGGTCGAATCATCCATTAACACGAAACCACCAACGATGTATACAAATGTTGTGGTAAGAACCATGACTAAAGTAGAAATGATACTTAAGGTATGTTTTTGTTGTGCTTTATTTCGTTGTAGTTTGTTGAATCTGTGCTTGGTTTATATTCTTTAATTTATATTGAATGCGATAAGCAATTGCTCGATGACGAGTTATATACTCTGGATTGTAGAGCACTATTTTATATTGTGCTTTTATAAACTCCAGAATTTCTTTTTCCAGAACGATTGTAGTGTTACCAAGTAGAGAAGTAATCATCAGAAGATATTTGAGACAAGAACGACAAAAATTAAGTAATGAACTAAATAATGATTTCAACAGATTTTCTTTTTTTTTGTTTCATCTGTTTCACTTCAAACCGCTTAGATTATTATGTCGGAGATAAATTCACACGAAGAGTTTGTAATGGCATATATTCGACTGTTACCTGATTCGGATTCTTCAGAATTACAGAAAGTTCTAGAAATGAAAGCATTAAGACGTCAGGAACAGACAAGTATTATACAGCTGTACAAATCACGTATTGAGGGACAAACAACTGCTGTAGATTCTTGTGAGTTTTGCTAGTTTTTTTTGGTACAATTAAACTGGGGAAGAAACTAATGTGGCACTAATGTGGCAGTGGGAATACTTTAATATGAAACTAATGGCAGATTCTTTAAAACATAAATTCGCATTGTTCGAGTGTTAATTTTTTTCTATATTTCGATATTCAAGAGAAATAAGAGTGAAACTTTACAAAACTGATCCAACGATATGTTGAAAAGAAAATAAAAATAAAAACAATGAATTGAAGTCAGTCTCAAGTTACTATTAAAAACGAATAGAATTCGTGAATATTTCCAGTCATCAGACTTTTTCCGGAATGGAGTCCCCATTTTTTATTCTAGCATTGTTTTGGGACTAATAATTCTAAACTATTAGCTAACGAGGATAACTGAAGTGTGTGACGATCACTTGTTTAATGGAGAACTTGTTACAACTAAAAACTTTCATCGTTCTGTGCTGTTGTATGAACAAACTTTTCATAGATAAATACAGGGAGAAGTTTCTTAAGGAAATGGAAAAACAGAGGATGGACTTATCGTAACAAACCTCTCTCGAACTTATCAAAATTTTCATTTATTGATCAGAAATTCATGTATATAACGTAATTTTTGGGACTAAATTTCATGCAGTTGCAGTGAACATGCAATCGTCAGCGATCTCAGCACTAGAAAGTATTGGCGATTCGAGCATGAGAAGGTTGGAACAACTCGTAAAGAAGAAAGCATAATACATGAAATGCGAAGTAGTTAAATTTTTTATGTAAAAAAATGATGGATTGATATCGCTGATAAACAGTTGAACCCCTGTTGAACAAGGAAATCTCAAATTTCATTAATAAAGAAGATGGCATGTGTAAATTGGACAAAACAGAGTGCATTTCATTCCAGAAATTTAAAATGGCTGAGTTCCCAAAAAAAAACAATAGAGAAGGATGGGATGAGAAGTGCCAAGTAGCGTTATAATTTTTGCCATTTGTTTTGTCACGTAGGTTTCTTGAATTGGCCGTTTTGGCGGGAAAAGATTGAAGGTGCTGAAAAGGGAGAAAAGGAATCAAATTTATACGGAGATGCTGAACCAACGAGGAGTGGGAGGAAGTGTGAAGGCGTGCGTCACTGACGATAAACATCTTTGATCATTTCAATTGAAGTCCCTCGTAGACATTAATCTAGTACGGTGCTCTGATGCGTAAAGTGAAATAGAAAGCGAAAAAATCATTTCCTTGATGGGATCTATCTATGATTCTTGTTTCAGAAAGTTGACAGTTAATGCTATGACTTTGAGAGATTAGAGAAGGGTAACGGTATGAATATCTATTTCCGAGAATTTGACATCATTTGATGCGTATACTTAAATAGAAGTGTTATTGGTAAATTGGTGATATAAAGTAATAGTAGTAGTACTGCAAGAGTCTCATCTTCGTAGGGCACTACTTTTACCATAATTATCCAAGTTAGGAGAGGGATGCAAGAAAGAATTAATACTAGGAATGGACAGTGGATAGTTTCAAGGAACTTCAGGAATAAATTGTGTCGGTTTGATTGTTTCAATCTAAAATGTTGATTATATATTGAATAACTTAGGTTTGGTGAAAAAGCAGAAGTTATCATTCTTTTGAATTTTAAATTTAGCAATCATTTTTCCAGTTTCATTCAAATACGAAGGATGTCAGGACGTTCTTCAACAAAATTGTCATTTGAATTACCACTTTTTCATGCCTATGTCACAGGTTAAATACTTTTCTTTTCATTGAACAAGCGCTGTAGATGAGTTATGTCTTCAGAGTTGTTGAAAATATTTTCTGATTTATATTTTTTTTAAATGTCAAAAAAAATTAAAGAATTTACTAACAGCAGTGAAGATTTATTTATAAATTTAGGCAATGATGCATGTGATGTGTTGTTGAAGCTGGAAAAAGAATACGATATAAAATTTGTCATAGATGAAGATTCGGTTTATGTGGAAGGTTTGAAGGGACGGGATCTGAAACCCATCAAGGAGACACTTTTTGATGCTTGGAAGATGGATAATTTTCAGCGGTTATTCATCGTGTAGTCATTAGTAGTTGAGATAACGTCATTGTTTTCCGAAAATCATTAGCTAATGATTAAAGGTGTAGAAACGTCAACACAACCGACTAATACGAATGTTGACATTCACATTAGTTGACCTTAGCTAATTTTAAACTCTGAGATAAACATTGATTATTGAATTTCATGTTCCTTGAATTATTATACTTTGAAAGATTTTGCAGTGCTATAGAAATTTGTGAATTAACGGCTAAATCAAACTGTCAATTTCTGTTTGAAGTATCACCTTTGGAAGCTGCTCTTATACAATTGAATGTTAAAACTATTCTGCACCGGACGGGAGTATTGCAGTTGAAAGTATATTTTTGAATGAAAACACGAAATAATCCTGTTTTTTTAATATTATCCTCTCACTTTTCTGTGGCAGAAAATATTAAAAACTACATTGCAGACAGATAATGAAGGTCATGTATGCATTTTTGGAAACGGAGCCTCAATTTGTAGTGCTTACGATACAATTGCTTCGATTCTTCGCAAAGCATCTTTTAAAAGCAGTAAGTTTAAGTTTCTGTAATTTGTTTTCGTATACAAATAGCAGATGAGTGATGAAAGCATAATAAATATAATAAATTGGCAAAGAAAAAGTATGAATCAGATAGTAATGTAGTTTATTGACAAATCTTCTTCCCTTAGATTCTTAAAATCACTTTAGAAGTTCTGCAACATATTTTCAGATACCACTTTGCAAGGCTTTAATGAACAACCTTGTGTTCTTCTCATGTATGTTCCGAGCACAATTGCTCAGTTTGTATTTTCAAATGATAAGCGAAGTGTGAATGCATTAGAACGTATATCCCGGTGCATCGTTGAACCACATTTTAAGGATGCAGATGCAGTTGGTAACATTAAGATTGATATAATCACCAAAGACGTATGTTTCAAACAATTTGTTTTAGTTTCCATATTTACATTGCTTCTTAAAGCTTTTTTTTTTTTAAATCTTGTTATCTCATTAAATTCAATGTTATGATTTTCATATCTATTATATGTATAACGAATATGGTAGGCCGAAACAGGAAAAAGGTAGTAAAAGTCATGCAAAAGTAGCGCTGTAAAAAAAAAAGTAGCGCTGCAGAAATATCTAGAGAGCATGAGAACATTGCGATGGAAGCCTAAATGATCTTGCTGAGCTAATTTGCCATTATAGCTTCATAACGCACTAACTGCAAAGACAGCATTGATGGAACTGATTGAAAGTCATGTTGGGAAAATTCATAAATGGCCAAGTCCGGTAACTATTTGCTGTGGTTCGCTTGTATCACGATCAATTCCGGAAGTATCTTGCCGTTCATGTGTGTTTTTCACTTTTTTAAAATTTTATTTTGAATTTGAAATAAATTCATTGAGAAATCTTTTTAGTAGTTTACTAAAAAGATTTCTCAATGAATTCTCAATGAATTTCAAAGAATTTCTCAATGATTTCTCAATGCATGCTTTCCAGTGGATGAGTGTAAAGCCGTACTATATGGTTCGACAGATAAAAGCTTGACTTTTAGCGTGCCTGATTTTGAAGCTTCGCGTCTAATTGGTACTCGAGGATTAAATAAAAAAAGAATCGAAGAGCGCACAAACTGCTTCATTTCGGTTTTGTATTTTATAAAATTAAAAAAGATTTTCTTAGAACCTTGTTTTTATATTTCTCAATGAATTCTCAATGTTGATGAAATTCTTTCTTTTTCATCAATATGACGATTAGAACACTGAAATCGTTCATGATACATAATTGATGTATAATTCACCAATGTGATGATTGTTGTAGTTGCACACAGAAGCAAAGCATGGCGGTGAATTTCCTGTAGAAGTAATCGGCCATAATGTGAAGGAATGCGAAGCTGCTCAGATTTATATCCAAAATTTTCTGAAGGAAACACCGGGACACAGCAATATGACTCACAGTAATCTGTTGGGTGCAATGCAATCATCTCAACGTTTTAATTCTGAAGTGGAATTGTCACAGATGAATATGTTGTCTCATATCTATAAGTTGGTTACTAATATTTTCATAATTTAAGTGCAGCTATTTGAATAAATCCCGTGTATCGATTAACTGGAAACATAGGTCTTTCTTCTTATCTAACTTTATTGTTTTTTAGGCCATTATACAACGCAAGAATGGAAAATCCAATGCAGTGGCAATCAATGCGAAAAGTTACGTCAAGGAAAATTTTCAGCGACGGCGAAATTTAGTATAATTCTTGTGTATACATTATATGCTCTGCGAAGAAAATTGATAAGGAAAGGCACCAATGATGAAAAGAGGAATTGAATAAGAAGTGCATCACATCTGTGCTATTTCCCTCATGTATTCAAGATTAATTATTTATTTTTCATTTCTTCGCCCAGCAATTTTTTCTTTCTTGATTCGATATTTTGATTTCTTATTGTTTTGTGGAAATAAGTTATTTTTGATATTTCAATTATTTCTGAAACTAAAACATGTGTAAATAGCTATGCCTTTATTGTTAAATGTAGAACTCCAATAAGTAAATAAATGTTTTTACCACATTTCATAGTAAAATTTCATATATAATAATTACTATTGCCAGATTTCAAACACTACATTTACATATTTTAAATAATATGTCTTGAATTAATGAATTAGTACCAATTTTTTGGCATGAAATATGATTTAAAATTCGAATTTTAACTGCTCGGATTATTGTTTGCATTCTCATAACTAACGCGCGGCGTGGCTGAAAAAGGATGACGTCGCAGTACTTTAGTCCGCCAGGTGGTGGTGGTGGTGCTGCACCGGGGACGGTATCTGCATATTTCGCAGCACCAGGAGCGAGACCGAGTGGTAGTGGTGGAGGTGGTGGTGGTGTAGGTTTTGGAAGCGGCGGTGCTGGTGGTACAACGTCTGCCTATTTCGCTGCACCGGGAGCAGGGGGAGGTGAAGGTGGATGTGTTTCGGCGTATTTCTCACCAACTGCACCAGGAGGTTTGGGAGGGGGAGCTGCAGGAGCACCTTCAGGTGATTTTTGATGTCAGAGCTTGAAAGTTCAAATTAAAATACCAACATTTTTTGGGAAAGTTGAAAATGTTTAAAGAAAGTCGAATTTTTCTTGGGATAAATAGTTGCATAGGTGAAGAAAAAACTGATAATGTGCCACTGACTTAATTGGTTACCGCTTCAATAACTATTCAATTTGGTGGTGCAAATTGGATCTCCTAAATTAAAGAAAAAAAGCTCCAACATTAATAATCAAAATCGCATAAATTAACTGTAAATTAAGCCGTCCTGTAAAATATTTATAAAAGGCAGAATTTTGAACCACCAATCCCCTGTCTTTGTTTCATTGCGGATATTGTATTAATTGTATTTATTAAATTAATAACTAAGTGTGAGATGCGGATAAAAGTGAAGCTTTGACACAAATGGATTCCACGTACATAAACTGAAAGTTTCTGTGTAAATTCTTCAAACCAAAAGCTGTTTAATAGTGTTTTCTTTTGGACATATACTTAAATTGTGCGTGGATGTAACAGCCAAGAAATTTATTGTTGAGATGACTTAAAAATAGTATTTCGGACAGCTTTTTTTAATTTTGTAGTCGGTGCCGTTGATCCTACTCAAACAGCGATTGGAGCTGTTGATCCGACAAGAACTGCGATTGGTGCCGTGGATCCAACGAAAACTGCTATTGGTGCTGTGGATCCCACTCGAACTGCAATTGGTGCCGTTGATCCAACAAAAACTGCTATTGGTGCAGTAGACCCCACTCGAACTGCTATTGGGGCTGTTGATCCAACAAAAACTGCTATTGGTGCTGTAGATCTTACCCGAACAGCTATTGGAGCTGTTGATCAGACTCGAACTGCGATTGGTGCTGTGGATCCAACGAAAACTGCCATCGGTGCAGTAGACCCCACTCGAACTGCCATCGGTGCAGTAGACCCCACTCGAACTGCCATCGGTGTTGTAGATCCCACTCGAACCGCTATCGGTGCAGTAGACCCCACTCGAACTGCTATTGGGGCTGTTGATCCAAC